>BKCP01009404.1:105454-126177 GCA_008636005.1 Striga asiatica | reverse complement strand
AAAAAAAATCATGAAAACATAATAGAATTCATGAAACTATTCTCAAATTTGAGAACAAATAAATCATGTTCCATTTTCAAATAAACCAATGGAAAAACATGACCAAAATCATTAAGCTAAAGTAACATTATGTTATGCCTAATGAGTCAATAAAACTTAACAGAATCCATATTAGAATTGCTAAAGTCTGTATTCAATTTCTCAAATTCAAAAAAAAATTTAAAGGTCCAAACTTAATATGCATTATACATTCATGCGCGTGTTGAATCCAAATAACACTTAATGTGATCCAAGAGGAATTAGGAAATAGAGTGATAATAATTATCCACCCAAATAATAGAAGCATGTGTTAACCAATCAAAAGTGGAACTGAATTTGGATTTCATGATTCAAACCTGAATTCATGTCAACACATGAATCAAAAAGAATTCCGAAAATATGTAATTTGGATCCCATAAATTATATTTCATACATGTATGCAAGGACAGGAAATAAATCATAACTGAATCCATATTTTCAATGAAACAACAAAATCCAAATATAAATCAATTCTCAAATATTCAATATGAAGAGTCTCTGATACCACTTGTTGATAATTTTAACCTTATGCGAATAAAAACATCGCTTTATCCCAGGAGCATTCATATCGAATAATTGAAAATCAAACCGAATAAAAGCGGAAGCGTACCTAACTTCATTGAATTGAAAATTCATCTGTTCTTTGTTCTTCAGTTCCATGTGGATATCTACTTCCAAACGATCTTGTTGGACTGGTATGGTCTTCCAAACGATCGAGACCTTATAGCAGATTTTTATCCATAGTGTTTGTATTGGTATATATCTTTTGTATATTCCATCATTCTGAAGTGAGAAAGTGAGTGCTTTTAAAGGGAGAAAGCACCCCTTCATAAATCTGCTCGTATCTTTTCATCGTTTGGGGCCATAACCAAATAAATAAGAAATATTGATTTTTAGTTCGGTCCCTCAACAAACAGAAAATCACATAATGGTATCTACACTTTTAAATCCATAATAATTTGATACTCTCTTCATTCAAAATTACAAATTAGTAGATCACTTTAATTGAATAATATTATGACAACTATACACATTTAATTTACATATGTTGTCCAATAAAATATTTCTAACACTACCTACTTACATGATGGATCTCACTCACAGTTTTTTTGTAACACTTACATGATGGATCTCACTCGAATAGTTTATTTTTCTTAGCCTGGAGATATGAGTCAGGAAAATGTGTTACTAGTTATTTTCTACGTGTAAGCATTGTACATATCTGATATCTCCTCTATGGTTATAAATTTAAACCTATTCTAAGGTAACCTCCCACACTTACTTCTACTAGTTTAGTCACAAACCAAAAACTAATTTTCGTCTCCAGTAGCTACATTTATTCTACACAGAATATTATATCTTTATTATCATTGTTTCTAATTAAATAAATTGGATGTGTAGTCTAGAGTACTATCTAAAATCAATGTAATCTAGAGTTGTATCTATAATAAGTAATTTTAATGTGTGAATTTTATTTTTATTTGGTGAAATTTCTGTTTTATCTATCAAGTTGGCTATTGTCAAAATCATAGAAAGGGCTAATGAAAATATGATGTGATCAAATTATTAATTTATGTTAGATTTCCTTTATTTTTTTTATCCAAATTGAACCAGACAGGGACCATGCATCCACTTGACATGAGAAAATGATAAAATTGAGATTTTTATTCATAAGCAGTATTTTATTTCCATAACCACGATATTTATTACATATGTGATGCATGCGTTTTGCACAATATTCTTGCAACCATGACTACCTAAATTTATTTGAATACAACACATTAAAGTATTCTTCTTTTTTCTTACTTGGGATAACCTTTCCCCTTAATATAAAATTGTTGACATCCGAGTTGAGTTGGGTGGACCTAGAACTGAATACAACCGCTTAATGGAGAGAGCCGAGTTGAATAATCTGGTTGGGGAGTTAAGAGTGAAAACCGAATTCAGAAGTAAAAATAGTCGGGTAACAAACAAGATCAACCAAGACACCCAGGTCGAATAACGTTAAGTGTAAGGCCGACAAGGAAATTATCAAAGCCAGTAGAACCGAGCGCAAGACTTAGATAAAATGAGCCAAAGCTAATATCGAAGAGCCGAGCCAAGCGCACTGAGGCGGGAAAAAAATATTAAAATAATAGCAACTTGTAGTCAAATGATGAAAGATGTGACACGTTCACCAAAAGTCTGTTTGCCTACGTGTCATAGCCTCATAGGGTCACACATCGCATTAAATGTGTGTCCTTTTCATTTAATGCTTGATTTACTATCGATGAACAGTAATCGGACCATCCTTACTATTAATAGTCTTCGAAATTCTCTGTAAAGGAGTTCAGAAAAATTCTCTGCGCTCAAGACATATATTCTCCCAATTAATATTGCATTAAATACGAGTATCCGAGCTCAAATACCAGAATTCGACCTCGTATTTCCTTTAAAGTCCTTTACTCACTATCCAAAACTAAAACTGATTAAACATCATACTAACACACTACTTCATTATTATCGGTTGATAAAATCCGTTGGTCAGCAGTTTGACGCTAGAAGAAGAGCCTCATATTGTTTGAGGTTACCATTCAACTTGAAGAACACCATATCCATAATCAGTAAAACAACTCGCAAGAACAACCGAAGGAGATGCCTTCAGCAAGCCAAGAGGGAGAATCTCAGCCGCAAACGACGGAGCAACCACGCACACTGGCTCCCGCCATCGACTTTACGGCTATGTTTCAAGACTCGGAAATTCTTAAGGCATGGCGAGCCTCATGACGCGAGTCTTTCCATTAGCGTCGCACGCGCCGCCGCCGCCAACGTTTGACATGCTCAAAACACCGGTGAAAAAGACATAAACCCCACGGAAGATAAGGGCAAGAGACCGGCCTAGTCTAAAGCCGCAACCCAAGGGTTTAGCGGAAAGGGGAGCTTTTTGTCCTAGAGAGAGAGAAAAGGTAACTGGTCAATTTGGTTTTCTTATTTTTCTCCCAAAATCCATAATTCACTCATTTAGAAATATATATATTGTCTTCTGATATTTATTCAGGATTCAATTGGTATATTTGTCTTCTTCAATCTTATAATTAAAAAAAAAATAAAAAAAAAAAATTAATGGTTCAAATTCTAAATTACATATAAAATTTAAAGGGGCACTTGATCTGTTATATGTCTACTTAAAGCAAATAAATTGATCTTAATATTCACAAAGATGTTTTATATATCACCATATTTTCTCTATTTATTTAAGACATATTTTTGTACTATTAATGTTCATATATGATCTTAATAAATTGATATTGTCATGTAATATGAGTAGGGCTGCAAACGAGTCAAGCGGCTCACAAGGTGCCCGCAAGTTTTCGAGTCAATGCTCGACTCGAGTTCGGTCAAACTCAAGATCGAGTCAAGCTCGAGCAGTTCAATCGAGCAAACGAGTCGAGCCTCGAGCATCATTTCAAGAGGCTCGTAAGCTCGACGATCACTCGACTTTTTATTTACATAAATATCCCATATAGTTTAATTATCAATATAGAGCACCAAATCCAAAATTATCCATTTAGATTAAAAAATAATACCCTTATATTTAAAATTTAGTAGTTAAAATTTCGATCCGAACTCGAACCATGTCGAGCATTGAGTCTAGCTCGAGCATTCTTTTATCACGAGTCAAGTCGGGCACCATTCTACAGACACGTCGAGCTTGAGCACTGAAGAAAAAAGTTCGATCTCAGCTCATTGTAAAGTATGCGGTTTAACTAATCAAGCAAGCATAACACAAGTTAAATAAATAATAAAGCAGTATAATTCGTATGAATATAGTACAAACCAATCATTGCAAGACCTTGTAACTGTCAATCAAGCAACAAGCTGAAAGAAAAACACAGTCACGCTCCCCACTATAAACATTAGCACTTCTCTTTCTAATTGCCCTGTCAATCAGCTGAAAGAAAAAGAAGAAAGAAAAACACACATTCACGCTCCCCACTATAAACATTAGCACTTCTCTTTCTAATTGCCCAGGGATGAGCGTGATCGTTCTACTTTACCAAGTTAAATGCACCAAGTGTTGGCACAAACCTGTTTTGCTGGAGTTATATAGGGAAAGTTAAATAGAAGTGATCTTCTCATTCTGGATCTCATCAATGATCTGCCTGTCAACTCTTTCCTTCACAACCTCACAGCTAAGAAAACTAGGTTGATTTGTGGAAGCAAGAAGGCGGGCCCACATCCTGTCTGTCAATTTCACCGTGTTCTGAGTCTCTGTTACTCGCTGAAAACACCGTAAAACTAAATTTAGAACCTCACCTCACACAAAAAACTCTGGAAGAACATTTACACACACACTCACAGAAACAAGGGAGGAAAAATGATAAATTTGTGTATGTGTATGGAATTTTTCAAATTTATTGTTGCCCACCAATCTTGCTCCCAGGGCAGAAAGTAAGAATGAAATCCCTTACCATTTTAGTTCCATGCAATTTGCTTGGGAAAATATGGCACTTCCCTTCTTTGATATTATCCAATTTGCATGTTGACTATTATCATGTCTTACTGTTGAGCATTTCAATTATATTACGAGAACAGGCAAGAGCTTACACTGATTGGAATATAGGCATGTCTGCTGTTTACGGGCCCAACAGTGAAGCCAGTATATCCTGCCATTGCTCCATGGATGGCACTTTGAGCAAGAAGTGTGCAATAGATGTTATCAGATGCATTACTAGGAATCGCTCGAATCATGTACGTAGGATCTGTGGAAATAGAGTATTGTACCCGTTCAAGAAAAGAAAAAAAAAAAAGAAAAAAAAAAAACAGATATATAAGGTAAATACTAAATAGTAGTAATGATACCATTTAACATCATCTTCTGAGTATATTAATGAGGCGAATTATATTTACTAGGAAGGATTTTGCTTTTACTGCATACTTTAGTGTACATAATGCTCAATGGTTTACATAACACTCGCATGAAGTGAGATTAATCCAAATATGCATTAGATGAGCCCAATTCTACGTGAGCGTATAGACACCATTATGTACATAGATTATGTACATCTAGCATTGTCCTAACTGGATAACAGATTGAATAAGCAATAAAAGGTTCTATTTGTCTATGACTCAGAATGTCATAAACGGAAGTACTGTTGTCAATCGCGTAGACATATATGTGTTAGAAACAAAATGTTTCTGAGCGGATAACTTAATAAGATTCTCAAATAAAAAAAAATGAAAGGTAATGAGAAATTCTTTTAATGCTATTAAGCCATAATCCCAGTAATAACAATACCATCCTGTAAACTATGCAATATTTAGATATAAAAAGGCTAAAATTCACCATCTTCAGACATTGCTATGAAAGTTCACCAAGTCACAGGACCACGAAATAACATAACAAATGCATCAACTGTGGAATAAATTGTCTCAAGGAAACGGTTATGACAAAAAAATAAATAATAAATAAATAAATTACAATTCTCAGTCATAAGATAATGAAAGTTGAATGAAGAAACATAAAAACTTTCATATTACCTATATATTTCATGCCAACGGCCATCTTCCCCACATTTGTGAAATGATCCTACAAAGTCGGTGAAGAACATGAAAGCTTTGTAGGACAGAGTAAAGAGATCTCAGCGACGAAATCTGACATCAAATCTCGATCATCTCAACAGTTACTATCACTACATAATACCTGGTATAGCTGATCTAACTAGAGGACAGTCATGCGTCTATCTTAATTTATTTATAGGGATGACATGAAACACCAGAAGACTACAATCTTACAGGAAAAAAGGCCCATGAAAATGAACCGGGAACGTCCAACATGAACAAAACAAAGGCAGGAAAATTTGGATCATAAAGTTTCATATAATCCCGATGATATGAAATTAAACCAAGGTTACAACTTTCCTTTCTCCATTTCTAACAGAAAGGAAAACCAAAATAGAACAATACTTGCATATTCGTGACGTGAATATGGAAACAGAAATTTTGAAAGAGACTTCAAGTATTGTATGCACATAATAATCTTGTCAGCATTAACATGTTTAGTAAGAGAAGTGAATGGACTGAAGATGACTCGTGTATAAACATTTGATATCAGCTAACCTTAATCTTTTGTGTTAACCAGAGCCCAACATCCAAAAGAAGCCGGTTCCCAGATGCGTCTTTCTCGTCAGCTGCATGCCAGCTACGAGCAACGTATTCCTGTCCAGCACCTTCAGCCAGCACGATCACCACATGCCCATTTTCTTTGAGCCTCTGTTCAATAAATTCAAACAGCCCACCTTGTCCATCCAAATAGAATGGGGACTCTGGTATTAAGCAGCAATCCTGCACAATTCACTGCAGTTTTATCATCTCAATACACTCATCTCAATACACTTGAAACTGGCCCATAGGTAAAATTTTCAATCACTGAGAAAAAAGTAGATAAATAAAGACAAGCAGTGAATGCACCAGGTCAAATATTTAAATATACATACATACATATGAACTGTAAACCTATATAATGTTCTGCAACCAAACCTGTCTACACGGTGTAAAAATAATTTAAATGACTGACGGGCCAAAAAGGAAAAGGAAAAAGAAAGAACCCGTGTCATAAAGAACAGCATGCAAAAGAATTTAACGTCACCTACCACATCCCGACTTGCCAATGTTGCATGCATTGCAATGAATCCTGCATAAGGTTTTAAGAGCCTTCAGAGAACAGAAATTGCAAACTAGAGACAAAACTATGCAGAACCATCACGGCTTCTGCACAAAGCCCAGTGCTTTTACCACTATATCTGCCCATAAGCTTCACAATTCCAATTCCATTTTCTACACTCTCAACCTCCACATGTGCAGCATTTATTGCTCTCTGAGCCTCCTCTACAGCAGTATCAAAGCCAAAGGATTTGTCTATCACCTATATAATCATGAAGGAAGCAGAAACATAAGATTTGTGAAAATCTTGAAGATAAATATATGAACTGAAGAAATTAATATTTAGTTAATGTTGAAACACGAACGAGGACCTTCAAAAGCACGCATATCCACACTTCAGAATATCAACTATTGTACAGAGTTCCTTCATGTGCATATCCATGTTGGGACACCTAAGCTTAAATTGCAGCGGTTTGTAAGATACCACAACAAGATTTCTAAAGAGGCTTAACGAATGTTCCTTCAGTCATGTCTCTTAACTAAACACAGAACACAAAGATATAGCCTAGTGCCCTTCCATGTCCATTGATCATTGACCAGTGACACATAAAGAAACTCTTAAGATGAGGCCCTTTCCCCTTGTAGATTTCATTTAAGCTTTTCTTAACCAATCTCCCATAATAGATAACAGACATTGTAACAGATTAACTATTACATATAAAAGAATAACAAAACCAATGGATGGGTAACATTTGAAGTGAAGATAATATGAAACACCACCCAACAAGGAGGGAGAGAGAGAGAGAGAGAGAGAGAGATCTTACTGGTGGAACTTACAGCAATATCATTATCAATCGTCTTGGGAATACCAGCCACTGCCACTTTGAGCCCCCGTCTTTCGACTTCCTAAAATCATAAGTACCGATTCAAACAAGAGTAACTAAAACAAGATGGTTTAAGTTCTAATAACCACCTTTGAAATTGCAGCAGCACCCTTTTGAGTACCATCCCCCCCAATTATGTAAACCTGGTAATAAAGAAATTTAATCAAAAACTCTCACATTCACTAAGATGACAGCACAAGAAAACAATGATGTGGACCTGATTTATTCCACGGTCCTGAATATTGTCGACTATCTTATTAGTATCATGACCTCCTCTTGAAGTTTGCAAGAAAGTTCCCCCGCGCTTATGAATATCATTTACAAATTTTGGTGTCATCTGGATAGTATTCTTCGAATAGAACCCTCTATACCCTCCCTGTAAAAAAGAACAGAGACTTTCTCAGACCATCATGCCCCAAATAAAATATATACAAACTGCTTACTAGATTCTTATTATTGCTGAGTTCAGAGAAGAAAATCAAAGAGCTGCAACACCAACCTGAATTCCGAGAATTTCATGCACACCATACATATTACTCAAACCACAAACTATTTCACGTATCACTGTATTAATTCCAGGGCATAAACCCCCACATGTCACAATACATGCACGTACTTCCTCTGGCTTAAAATACACCTATATCAGGTAAACAAAATCATAAACCCGCATGTCCACAAAATAAGTGATACATTCATTTTTTATAGAATATATCAGTTATGTCAAAATGTTGTTCTCTAGAGGAACACAAATACCTTTTCACGGGGTCCTGCCCGCCGGAAATGTATTCCCCTCGGACTGTCCTTCTGAACAACAATCTTAAGACAAAATGCAGCATTTTAATTAACTGAACCTCACTTAGTATAAATGAGGTTAATGCCCACTGAATTTTTACCTTCTGCGCCACAACATCTTCATGGCTAACAAATGTTCTCCTGGGACAGAAGTCACAGAACAACAAAACATAACTCATTCAAACATTTTTATTGGTTCACGAAAAGAAATGAAAAGGTAAACTTATCATTATCAGATATCTATAAATTACCAACCAATCAATTCTAATAAATACTTATTATTTGAAAAGAGAAACATTGGCATACTTGACGATGGCATAAGCTTGAGATTTCTTCAACGGATTTGGGAATGACTGACACATTTGACCAAAAAAAAAAGAAAAGAAAGCAATCATATTGCGCAATAACCTCCAGAATCCATAAAAGAAGAACAGGAACATTGATGATATCTAATAATAACAGTAATAACAACTGAAAACGCACAGGTAAATCAGGGAGAAAATCGGATAGGTGGGGGACGTCTTCGAGGATGAAATCGTCATTATGCTCCTCTATCGCACTGACATCACCGCCGGCGGAGGCTTGGACTCTAATCGAACAGTTTCGGCGTAAAATCAGCTGCCTCGTTAGGGATAACCGGTTTCCGGCGAAATTCGCGAAACGGAAGGAAGAAGAAGTTGGGGTGGGTTTCGTACCGAGCGAAGTAGGGACGGCGGACTTTATCGAAGAAGAGAGCGATTGACAGGCTGAGTTAAGAGCGATATCCATGGCAACGGAGATTTAATCGGAAGAGAAAGAGTTTCAGGTGCGGCCGTGAGCTTGCCGGAACTGCACGAACCGTACGTGACTTGTTTACCTGAAGCAAGTGTCAAATGTTGACCGTAAATGTGTGGATTTTTTTTTTTTTTTTTTTAATTTCATTTTTTTTATCCATCGTCGAAACTCGAAAGTCGATTTAAAAGTGGTTTAATTGCAGGGAAAAACCACGAAATTTTGTAAATTAAACCAAAAAAAAATAAGTTGGCATATTAATATACAGCTTTTTAATTTTTTTGCAATTTCATATATTAGGCTTAAATCTGGCTTGATTTTGCCGTCATGGACTTCGTATAAATACAAGTTGATTTCAAAATAAAAATTAATTGAATAAAAAAATCACCAAATTTTCAGAATTTGCAAACTCAACCTAACTATTTTATGTGATGATTTTTTTTTTAAAAAAATACAAAAATTAACTTAACAATTTTCGTAGTCAATTACTTTTGGTGTTTTTTAAGAATGATAACAATTTGGTAAGTACATTAACCTCGTTTGTTTTATAAGATGAGATTGGATTAAATTAATACTTTTTGGTACTAGCATTACCATCAAGTTTTTACAATTCATTCTGCAAAATATTTTCAAGCATTATATTTTGTAAATTGTATTATAATTTTGAAAATTGGATATTAATAATTAACATGTGTCGCCAAATTTAACATTGACCAACTATTTTATCAAGCTCATTTGATGATGATTTGCATTTTCTTACACCTTATATAATTTGTATACCCTAATTGTAATAAATCATTTCCATTATAAAATATTTATATCTTCTCAACTTTGCCTTGGACTTAATTATTTTCATATGGGCATTTCTTTTTTCAATATGAAAATTGAAAATTTATGGATCAAGAGATAAGGATATGAAAGGATTGATAAAATAAAGTTTTCTCACGGTGAATAATAATAAAATCATGAGATGGCATAAAATTTAAATAAATTCTCAATCGTGTAATAATAAGATTTAAATAAATAAACCAACTGTTACAATATAAGCCATCCTATAGAAGAAAATGATCAATCATATGTTCTATAACATCTGCACCATCCGAATGCACGNTATAAAAAAAATAAAAAAAAAATAAAAAAATTAATAAATTCTATTATGGCATAAAATGAAAGACCAAAAGGAAAAGAATTCAAAGAACATGGTAAAGAAAGGTAGTATTGGATTATTTAGATATACGAAACCTGGATAATGCTGTGCGCGGCAAACTTGAGCCTGCTACTATGGAAGCTCACATCGACTTTTTCCCACGACACACGAGAAAGGCCATTCACTAGTTCCTCTGTCGTCAAATAGACCACAACAAAATTTTATTCCCTCTCTGGAAATATTTTTAAACACGCCAAGCCAAAAGGAATGCCATTGATGCAAACCGAATAGAAAAGACAGATAATTCAATAATAAAGAAATGCACTGCGTATTAAAACTAATATACAAGTGACATGCATATTGTTCTTGAATTACAGTGGAGAATATAGATTAACAGTAATGGAAAAGATTTTCACATTCTACTGCAAATAAACTTCAGAACTATATATTTTTCCCAAGTTATGTTAGGAAAGAAAATGGGATTGAACTATTAGGCTTCAGTTTGAGGATGAACTATTGAAACAGTAAATTTGTATCTTTCAAAATCATGTAGGAAGATCAAAATAGAAAGTTACGGACCTTCCAGCTCATCATCTGGAGCATTGTCTTTGACCACAGACTCGATCTGTTGACCCTTGTCATAAGCCTTGCACCGCTCTTCAAACACTATGTGGGGATATTTTTCATGAACTGAATTCTCCCACTGTTAAATAATTGGAAGTCGTAAATATGCAATAAAAAGAAAATAAGGATAATTACAGAAAATAAAAAGGAGGAAAGAATACCTGAGGTTTGAACTAATTGCAAGAACTATTATTTATTAATACCGGTTTGTGATTATCAGAAAAAGGCACCAAAGGTTGATTACATGTTAAGCTCCACATATTCATAAGCATTTCCATAAACAGGCTTATATTTGTCGAGTTATTACGACTACCCACATTACATTTTGGAAAAATAAAATAAAATAAATTTCAAGGGCTTTTAACCCAATTTTCAAGATTATACCTTTGGCAGTTCACTGTTGCGTCTGATTGATGATGTCCTCCAACCGACAATATCTGAACCATTCTTTGTTAGGACTAATAACAATGGATACTCAAAGAACACGCTAACTAGCTATCTAAAACAAAAAAAGTTAGATAAATAAAGTCATAAATCATGGATACGGTCATAGCCAACATTCGAATAAGCTACCCTGCGCTGGAAAGATCGTAAAGCTGACCTGCATAGGTAAGTTGATATAACTTTTATATATTTAACACTCGTAAAAATTTCACGTTCTGGTTAGAACTTATGATCTAATTGAAGCCATAGGAGAAGATAAAAAAAACTTTTACATAAAACAGCATTCTTCATTATCTTCTAACATGCGCTTGAGCAACGGAGGCTTTCCTTCATCGTCAGTAAGAAAAAGGTGTCTGCCCGTTCTTCGGAATATCCAATGAATAACATGACCAGCAACTTTCTCGATAGCAGTTACCCCAAAAAGAAAAGGCACCTAATCAACGTATGATGAGCAAACATATAAAAAAAAAATGATATGTTTTAATGCATATAAAAACCCCCAAAAAAAGTTAATAGTATCAATTACACCACATGAAATTCAACATGCTGTGACATTATTTATCGAGCCCTTAACTGTGCGTAGCAGATAACAAAAGTTAGTCTCACAGACCACAGAAGACATTATTTAGACTTGATATTATGAATTAATGTAAACAGAAATTCAGCATATGTATTCCAAATTAATTAATAATACCATCCATCCCTCATAATTATTCTGCTAACATAATTTGTCTAAAATTTTAAAATACAAAGGTATGAAGTTGGCACAAGGCAGTGAAAAATTCTAAGGGACGTTTGATTTTTAACAGAATCGAGTCTCTTACAACAACCAAAACAAAGCTGCAGCTGCCTATCAAAAGCTGTCATGTTTCTTCCAGTGTAATACTTTTTTACCCGAAATTGCGATTGCNTGCGATTGCTTTAAAAAAAAAAAAAGAAGAAAGAAATGCATTGTTCGTTCACTTTCACTTTCTCACTCATCAATCACATATACTTAGAAAAGGGGGTAAAAAATTCCGACTAAATTTTCACCAAATTGGTCACCAGAAATGATTCCAACCCTTACTGACCTTAAAATCCCTTACACTGTCAAACTAATACTTCAAAGTGCCAAAAGGCAGAAAAAAACTCAACCAAAGCATACACAACAAAGTTATTTAAAAAATAAAAAAATAAAAAAAAATACCTGCTTATTTCCCCTAGAACCAAGGTGTGGCGTAGCAACAGTAATAAAGTTTATGGGTTCAAGATTTGCTATTGTACCCTTCGACTCTTCTTCAGTACAAACGTTGGGTGAGACTTCTTGTCCACTTTCTTTATTAGGAGGTTTATATAACTTCCCGATTGCATATCTTGCCACGAGCCCTCCAACAGAATGCGCGATGAAAGATATTTTCTTCAGAGAAGGCTTTCTTTTGATTACTTCAAGGACCTGAAATGCACCACAAAATGAGAATCAAGTTATGTTGCATTTCACATCAAACAATACATAGGACAAACAAAACCCAACCTCCTCAGCCAGTCGCTCGCCCATAACATCAACACCATCCAATGTCAATTTTGCTGCATTCCTTTCACTACCTGCAATATTTATTTCACTTGTAAAGAAGAAACCGAAAATGTAATACAACCTCATTGAGATTTANNNAAAGAAACTCGAGTAGAGCAGAGAAGAAGTTCAAGAGCATGAGTGGTGCATTTTAGTGCAACCTGAAATAGAGTGCAGATTTTTATGTTATTTGATTTTCGAGAAAGTAATGAAATTCCAATGATCCCTCACAGAAAGAAATTTGACAACATCACCCCAATCTAATATACTATCATGTGTTCACTAGTTAGGACTTAGGAGTACCATGCCTCATTTACATATTCTGATGAAAATCAAACTTGTTATAAGCAAATTTGTAGCCAGAATATTAGAAAGAAAATTTAACAAAAAATAGAAATTTAGCAAATTCCGAGCCTGCATTTTTTAAAGTAGCTCTAAACTAAATATAAATCCAAAGAAGAGATGAACCAAGGCCAAAGCAAATAAATGGGAGAAAGCAGAAAAATACTTCTACACATTTAGATCCATGAGTTGATTTATATACATTGATTTGAAAACCTCCACTGGCATGCATCTTTGTTTGTCCCAAAAAGTGAACTGCACTCGACAAATTTTAGGCGTCATGAACATGCAGAGGTTTAATGAATTTAAATGCCACAAAATGTCAAGATCTGGTGTGTTTTGCAAGGGCCTATGGCATAGCTTAAGGAGTTACCCTATCATACCATAAAGCTCCCAACTTTTTTCAACATCGCAACGTGCTTATCACAAAAAAAGAGACAACAACAGAACATGGAATCTAAATCTACTCATTTCCTCGTGGGAAAGAGATCAATGTGGCATACAGAAAACAAAAATGTTAAAATTTTCCTTACCAAATGAACAAAAAAAAACCCACCACATTATATACGGAATGCACAACTTACAGTGAACGTAAACTTTATCAGGAAGCCTCTGGACAAATTTTTCCGCACCAAATTTCCAATCCAATGCACTGCCATAACAGAATCATCAGTAGAATCAAAGTGAAATCTTTGAGAGCAAACAATCATCTTTGAGGATTAAAGAGTTTTTAACAGACATCTACACACACACACACGCATCTTCCTAAAGTCTGTTTTACAATGATGTAAACAAAGGAAGAAATCTTTCTTGTCCTAAGGCTCACCCACATGCTAAAAGAAGCAACTTTTTGTTATGGACTTACAAAACAAGTTGCAAAACAAGTTCAAGATTGCACAAGAANTCCTGATTTTTTCACCAGCAGTTGCCAAGATCAGGTGAAAAATAACACAAAAATGAACCCAGGATAAAACTCCAAAACGCTAAAGCAAATAACTACCAAAAAAAAGTAAAAAAATTGTACCAAACAAAATATATACCTCCCAAGAATCCCGTGGACCATAACAACTAGATGATCGGCGGAGACGGCATCGGATTCTTTGGAGCTGTACACGTCCTCCCCACCGTTTCCTGCTACCGTCAAGCAAACGCCGCCGTTTTCAGCAACTCTCTCTCCCTTTTCCATTTTACTATCCCCTCAAATCATTAAAGTAGTGGCGTAACTGCTAATAAAACCACCAACCCTTTTCGAGAACTGTCGATTTAGCTTTTTTAACGCTGCCAAATAATACACGACTTCTATAAATTTTTTACAACATAACGCGTCTATCTCAATGGCGGGCTGATTTTGCTAAAATGGAAGCCAAGATGAACATTAATATGCAGCTGTGATTGTTTACACGAAAAGGGGATCTTGAAATTGATGAGAAAAATGATGATAATGGCTATCAAAGATGGTGGATACGTGGCGTGACGGTGGAAATTTTGCAAACCAAAAAAAGGTAAAACAGAGCGTGCTGTATTCAATGCCTTTGCTGAGTTGCTCTACGGTCTTTCCAGTGATGGCGTTCACTCAAGTTATAAAAAATGGAGCTGAACATATTTTTTAGCGAAATTTGTTAATGATATTTTGTGACAGCCTACATTAGACAATTTTTTCATTATTCCTAACATATGGACATGGATATGGTAGTGTAAAATTTTGACGATCAGTTAAAATGTTAAATGATGTTTTGTGAGAGGTTTGACCAAAAGCAAGTGGGTAGTTGACTAATAAACAGTAGACCGGGAGACACAGACTTGCAATTGGATATATATTTTTAAAAAAAAAATGATTTTGACTGGATGTATAATATTTTTTATAATTTTTTAACTCAAAGTTCAACTCAACTTTAATTTTATTAAACTCTACTCAATATAATCAATTTAATTAAATTATATCAATTGTCACATATCACGTCAATGTTGATTCATTATTTGTCAACTCACATAATTTTAACCAATTTTTCTCCTATTTTTATATTACATTAATTTCAACCATACATTTTAAATATTATTTAAACACAAATTCAAAGTCCCAATCAATTATTCACTCAATCATTTTTTTTTTAAATTAACTCATTTTATTCAATAAACCTTAATCGATAATAAAATTAAGTTCGATTCATTTATCAAAAAATAACTCAAAAAGTAACTTGTTGAGCTAAGGTGATAGCTCAAGAAATTAATGAAAATCCTTGTTTCTTAAGCCTTAACGAGTTTGACTAATCGAGTTGTTAAAGGAGCTCAATAAATAAACGGAGTCGAATTCAAGCCTAAACGAGACAACACAACAAAAACTTCATGAATACTCGAAAGAACTTTATTACAGTAAACTACCACATTTATTTCTTTGGTGAGAGAGCAAGAATAGTCAATAATATTGTTTTGTGGATGGACAGTTTGCTATTTATTTCTTAGGATTATATTTGCTTTCTTCTTCTCTTTTTTTTTTTTCTTTNAATATTAGAGATTGAAGTGAACTGTATGATAACTTGGAACTATTATTATTTGAAAATGAGACATTAGCTAAAAATTTGGGAATATGTTGATGAAACATATAGTAATGTAGCACCATATTTCTCAAATATATTCACTCTTTTGTTTTTCCTTATTTTTTTACCTGTTATTTGACGAGTTGCACAAGTCACACCAATACACCAACTGCAAGTTGTTTTGACGAGTTGCAGAACTCACACCATCACGAGTCGTCCAAAATTTAATTAACTCTAAGTATCAACTTTCTCCGTTCAGATGAATTGCAAGTTTTAAATTTTAATCACAAAATTTATTATACATTTTGTGTGATTCACATGGGAGATCAGCACGTATAGGCGACAACTGATTGGTTACTTGTGTTCATCGATTTGTATACGCGCAAAGAAAATAAGTGCTTTTCATAGGACGGTTGGATTAGATTGATTTGATCCCACCAAGATAAATACGACATTATATTGCTACCAAAAACATCATTTTCAGTATTACTTTCTTTTTCTCTTGGAAATAATACTTTTTCTGACATATTTTCGTACTTTCAAATTAAATTATCACTCTAAAAATAATAACATAAATAATAGTTTTATATTTTACAGCATAAGTCTACATTTTTGTGAAAGTATGAGCTGTTGAGTCACCTAACAACTAGACTGCCTCACACAACAATTAGTCATAATAATATGGACAAAACGATCAAAAATCTCCCAAGAAAAGCAGCCCCAAGTACATTCCAATGGCAAATGGACTGATTTTGATCTACAAATGGGGTTAAAATGCCTTCACCATCAAACCATAGCCTAACACGAAAAATAAACTTACATGTCACAAGAACATACGCATTTAGTAGAATATTACTATATTAGAAGTTGAGAGCCTAAATTAACTTCACGGCAAAGGTTAATCAAAAAACTAATCAAAAACTCCACGCAGGTCAAGATCAAGCAAAACACGAGCTAAACATCAATCGTCCAAGCTGTAATCACTCGACTCCTCCAAAAGTGGGACAGCCGCGCAACAAAACGATTCCTTGTCCTTGAGAAGAAGGTATCTCCCGTCTAGATTCCACTTCAGATCGAGCACGGAAAATTGAGGAAAAGGGACATTGATGCAGCACGTTTGCAGTGGGGTCCACATGTACAGATTCGTGCTCCCGGTGCATAGGAAAAGTCGAGGGCTTGTGGGGTCCCAAGCCGCGGCTCGAATAGGATCCTTTTGTATCAGGATAGCCGCCAGCTCAAGCTGCTGCACGTTCCATATCCAGAGGACACTTGGCATGCTGTCATTGCGCGTGCATATATATTGGCTGTCGCTACTCCATGCCATGAGGCCTGCAATAAATAAATAAATATATAATCAAATAAAAAATATAATGGTCTTTGGCAGAAATGCAGTAGTCAATATTAAAGAATGATTATTGTGCCGGTGTACGATTCTATTTGGAAAGAATATTGAGCTCAAACAGACTAAACAGTCTGAAATTTCCTATAAAGACGAAAGCGCACAAATATGGTGGCATTTTCAGCATCCAACAATGATATAAGACACAAAAGGAATATATAATGAAAATTTAGCATTAAGTTCTGCCTCACCGATCCCTTGCTTTGGGTTTGGTTTATCAGCTGGAGGCTTCAGTGAAGGAAGAGTGACTGGAACTTCCATAACTTCGTATCGAACTTGATTGTATGTCTCGGAGGTATTATCTGCAAGGTAGGTTATCAAGGGGAAATTATTATATAATTGCAGAGGAAAAATACTAGTAATAAACAGACACTGCAGAATGGGATGCTCAAATTCTAGACAAGCTAGCAAATATTATTTATGATTGTTAACAGATTTTACTGATGGAACTTTTCGCATTTCAAATTTGGTCAGGGTAACGTAGAATAAATATGTCAGACCAAGATAACACAAGGCAAAATTTCCTAGTTTTTTCTATTTTCAATTATTATCATTGTCATTATAAATTTTGTGCGTCAAATTGATTACTTATGATAAAACCTTCAAGTTTACAGCTTATATGGCAAAGGACACTTGGCACAACTGCATCTCGATATTCTGTGATGGCATTTTGGAAATAGAGTTACTATACCTAGACAAGTATTGCGTTTTCTGTAATCAAGAAAAATTATAAAGTGAATTATTATTTATCCCAGAAATTGGATTATAATGAATGGAAGATAATATTATTTTCATATTTGATTACTGATTAGCATCAACTTATGGAAATGCAACATTACGTTCGAGGGGTATGAAGAAACAGAGAGGGTACTGATGATCGATAATTTCGGGTGCTCACCAGTATTTCTTTGAACAAATTCATCAGTCAGTGACAATTCCGACATGTCCAGTTGCAATGGCTCGTCTACTTCCTGGATGGATGGAAAAAGTCTCAAAGCATGAATAGAAAATTTGTAAACACCTTGATATGAAAATTGTTACCTTGAATACTGCAGCTGCACAAGGGCCACGAATGACAGTTAGATGCGTAAATTCTGCAAATACTTTCCAAGTCAAGTGATTTAAAACCCGTATCATTTGGTCGTAGCTCCCCACAGCTAAAAATTGACTACATGGTGACCAAGAAACATTTTTCACTCCTAATCCACTTTCATATGCTTGATACTTGGATAAACACCGACCATCTGGAGAATATATTAGAACCTAAAACAAAACACAAAGATGCAAAACAATTTATAATGACAGCTACCCAATTTAAGCATGGACAGAGATGACAAAACAAAAAAATGCTAAAATAGCAACAATGAGACCAAACTTATAAATGCTATCATATATAACAAGAGCTGGAGATCACGTCACAAGAGGGAAGCAGTCAACCACTAAATAATAAGGTATGAAATTCTTTGGAAGTTAAACATCATGGCATTACACTGCCCAGCCAAAATTACAAGTAATAAAAAAGAATAGACCAATAAAATGCTAATAAGAGAAATTTTACAGTTTTACTACAGATATAAAATGTAATTATCAAGAGATAATATGGAAACAATGACTCCAAGTGTCCACCAACTAAAAACTGTTTCCAATCTGATAGAGCTAATGTGCACTGTGTAAATATGATCAAGTCCACGCACATGATATTTTACTGCTCATGAATCTGTGGAACCGTTCATCATAATTCCCATATCATATTAGTGGAGAAATTGTTTACGTCAAGCTACGAATATAGATAAATTATAAGTAATCACAACTATAAGACAGATTCAACTATAAGACAGATTCAAAGAACAGCATCACCATAAGTACCTTATATTCAAGAGGGGAATCCCATATGACTATGGCACTGTCATCTGGTGACCATTGAATATCAGCCAAATCCAAAGTGTCAACGGCAAAAACACCCATAATTTCCCACGTACAACAAGATAGTAGATTAACATAGTCCTTGCAATCACGTCTCGTGCATATTGCAGCAAATTTCCCATCTTTTGTAAATGAAACTCCCTTAGAACCATGCTTTGGCCACTGCACATGAATGCATGCTGTGTTCAACAAGGACCAAACCGTTAAGCGTAGTTGGAAATCGGATGTGGTGAGTATGTGACGGCTATCCGGGCTCCACCTTGCATAGGAAATACCCGCGGGCCCCTCATCAATCTTACATGTCCATTCGGGTTGTGCTAATGACCATGCTTGTATCATGGGCCTCTTGAATAGGCCGCAAAGTATGTACTCGGAATCAAGGGCCCATTCGATGTAAGTTATTTTGTCCAAACAAGAGAATAATTGTACCACCTATAAGGCAATTAAATACAATCAGTGCATATTCAACTGCGAGGGCACAAGACTTAGCTCAACGAGTGCTGACTTTTTACTAAGTATACAAGCTATCAAACTTTCACCATGACGCACTGCAGAGGATGATAACCTTGAACCCAATTTGTTCACTACTTCATAGACCAATTTCAAGCAACATGTATGTTCGGTTTCATTTACATCCATTACTGAAAAACTGAAGTATGATAATGTACTTTTTTAAACATCGACTAATTGACGAGCAACATCAAGCAGAAAATCGAAATTCCAGAATCTCAACAACTTCACTGAGTTACAAAAAGTGAAGAAATCAAAATGTACGAACCTTGAGGGTGTGAACATCGCGAATGACTAGACGATAATCAACGGCGACTGCTAAATACCTCGCATTTGGCGAAAAAGCACAGGGACCCGCCTGCTTAAACGTCTCTGAGAAATCCATTTTCACTGCTTTTCCGAATTATTCCTTGTTATGCAGCTGGATTTTCCTGCATAATGAAGCAGCTTACATTGATCGGGAGGATGGATCTGCAAATGGGTTTGTGAGATCTGTGGAGCCGTGGGTGAGAGTTGAAAGAGGAAATAGGGGCGGTGAAAAAGTTGAAGGCTTTTCAAAATTTAAGAGTTACAGACCAACAAATTTCAAGAAATCCAAGAGTAGTTTATAAAACAGTCAAATTACTTCCTACGGATGGTAAAAACAAGTAGATTGGGAGAAATGTGTAAAGTTTTGGCATATATTTATGGAAAATGCTAATTTTCCTAATTGAACCATTCATTTAAATAAAACTTCAATAAAAAAGTGTCACGTCATCATTTATTGACTACATCTAAGGGTCCATATCAAACTAAAAGATCTAACGACTTATATTGAAATGAAACTAGTGACGGATCTAGGAATTTCACTCAGGTGACCGATTTTAAATGTTAAATAAAGAGCTTGTAGTTTAAATCGAAACGCTTATTTCATATAAAAATGTATTTACTATAAGTTACGGAAAAATATGTTTTTTCAGTTGAAAAATTGATTTAAATTGAACTTTTGTAGCACATTGCATAACAATTTTGTTGATGAGAGCTTATCAAACGAACATTTTTTAAGAAAAAATAAAAAAAATTAAAAATATGTGATTACACACAC
>BKCP01009404.1:68389-103002 GCA_008636005.1 Striga asiatica | reverse complement strand
ACAATCTTATATATATATATATATATATATATATATATATATATTTTGAAATAATAATAATAATATTAAAAACAATATTACTTCAATTACGTAGAGGTTGCCGGACCGCAATTTTGAAGGCCCTACACTGGCCCTGAAACATATACGGGATGGTTCAGTGAACCAGCAGTTCTAAGTCGGTTCATTAAAAAAATAATAATAATAAAAACAAAGTCGAACAATTTATTCTGACTTGAAATCGACCCAATTATTTAAAAAATTACAAATATGTGGCCCAACAACAAACCCGCTCAAACTACGGGCTCGATTGACCATGGGCCGATTCGGCCTTCTGGTGCGCGGTCATGTCTCTTTAAATGTCTACACTCACGTTCAATGGCTTCCATTTAGCTTCGATATGTACGACGTGGCTAAATCGTCGCCGCAGATTACAACCTCCAATAGACGACGATTTCTCGTTCCAACTCTTGGGAGTTGGGACATTGTTTTCGTCAAGCTCTGTGCAAGGAAAATACAGCTGATTTGAGTCCATCCCGTCGGATTTAGCAGTTTTAGGGTCTCAACGCATTTCATTTTTATTTTTATTTAATTTCCCTCAAAACATTTACTAAATTATCAAGTTTAATTATTTTTATTTTTTTTTTATCGTTTCTTCGTTAGCAGAAACTCGAGTGAGAATGATGCCTAGGTGGGGTAGAGCTTTGATCCAGTTAAGTAGGGTTAGTAATTTTCAGAAAAATGCTGACTTTGTGAGGAGGGATTTGTATGCTTGTTCGTTTCGTAACTATGCAAAGGTTGCGGCTACTAATGTGGAGCCAAGTGTTAAGTCTGATACCACTAAGCCTGAGGTATTGAAATTTGAAACATTTGATATTTTCTTATGATGATTTGAAAAGTTTATTTCATAATTTTGTATCCGATGTTGTATTTGTTCTCTTTTCCCAGTACACTCTTGGATACGAGGAATTCCATTGTTGTTATGTTTGGACATTGGACCACATTTGAACTGTCTATGTTTTTGTTTTGTGTATTTGTTGGGGGTTTTTGTGGAAGGTACCCGAAATTCTGGGTTGTGGGATATGGTAAACTTATCCTGTGCCTCAATCAGATACAAGGTAACCGGAGTTATCATGATATATATTGGAAAGTGACTCAAAATCTTTGCAGATGTAAGTGGAAAAGACGATATGCATCCTTGTACTTCTTTCCTTTCTGTATTTGAGTTTGTTAATAGTTGATGGCTTAATTTTGAACTAGAAACTTTCGGGTGTCGGTAACTATTGTGCATCATGGAGTTTAGCATCCGCGCTTCAGTTATTTGTTTAGAACTGCTAATCATGTTATCCAACGTGCCAGCATTTTTCAGTTAAAAGACAACAGTGTGATGGGCTAAGGCATCACATGATCAATGTTCATTGAAGGCTTTTAGGAATGTAGAAACCATAATCATATAATCATATCAGATATTTCATATTAATTAATCAATTAATATCAGACTGTTGTGAATTTTCTGCCAATTTCCATAGGTTACCCTTGTCATACTTACAACGGGAACATTCATTTTTGGGCTTATGCTAACATGATGTTCTGTCCAAGGTTATGTTAATTGTTGCGAATGACTGACTCGCCAAATGGGGTTGTTATTTGGTTTGAAAGTTATAATAATTGCTTGCCTTTTGTAGAATTTCTCATTGTTTGATTCGCTAAAGAAACATGCATCTGTAGGTGAACCTTAACAAGATGTTCTGGTCCAAGCCATGTTCAATAGCACTAGCGCCTGATTCGCCAAGTAGGATCGAAGAACCACAATATGAGGGCATGAAGCGATTAATCCTTAAGTTGATGCTATTCTACAGCAAACAAAGCCAGCACATCCGTTGGGCTAATGCTATTTACAGCCGTGTGACATATCAAGTTGATAGACCGGCTATATATGACGGTCAGTTATTGCTCATTTTGAGGGTTTAGAATAATAAATCGGTAAATGGAATGCATTTCAACTGAGGGCTTGTTTCTTGACATCCCTTTTAAAGCGTTAACCTTCTGGACTAGAGAAAGACTGTACTAAAAGACTGGCCAGTGGTAAAAACATTTTTCAAGGAAATTGAGCTTTTGATTTGGCTAATTTTCATTTTTGGGCTGCAAGAAATTCTGATATCCTGCGCATTTGTTCCACTGTTCATTTTTGTGATTTTATTTAGCATTTGTCACATTCCACGTGCAGTGTTTAGCTTGGAGACGACATTCAGAACAACATTTTCATTGCTTGTGCTCCATATGTGGCTTTGTCTACGTCGTCTCAAGGAAGAAGGAAAAGAAGGTGTTGAGTTGGGGCAGTACATATATGAGATATTTAATCATGATCTGGAACTGAGGGTGTCTAAGGCTGGGGTGAGTTTTCCACTCAGTTCTCTTGCTTATAGAGTTGGAAATATCATCTATCCCTGCATTTTACATATACTGACAGTTGATGGTTTTAAACTGCAGGTAAATTTACTGCTTACCAAATGGATGAAGGAGTTAGAGAAGATATTCTATGGAAATATTGTTGCTTATGATACTGCCATTGGGAATCAGGATGAACTGCAAAATGTTATTTGGAGGTAATGAAAGCTAAATGTTATTTAGAGTTTCTCATTTACTGAATATATTAATGTTAGTTTTGCTTTTGCATGCTTTTTGATAGCATATGGATTTATGTGCTACTATAGTGTCAATTATAGTTTCAGGTTGATTGTTGTTCTAATTTGTTATTTAGGTTGTAATAATTGCTGCCTGTGGGCTTTTATCACTTAAAGCACTTTTAGGGCTAAGAGTCATATTAGTATGTTCTTTATGGCTATTTTCTCATAATTGTCCTTGGCTCTTAATTCTTTCTTCTCACCCGCCTATATATGAAGTCTCTGGGAGTTTTAGGACTTGCTGGACATATAACCAATCCCAGGCTAGCTGTGACTGTTAAACCATCAACTTACTCCAGCTACACATTGATAATCGAGTTGTCATAAACAAATTACTCTGTGTTTCTACAAATAAATAGATTATTCAATCATTATATTCTGTTCTTTACTCTACTGGCAAGATGGAGCCAAATTGAAGTAACCGCATGCCATATTTAAAGAACGTGATGTTACTGATGTTATTATCCTCTAATACTGCTTTTTTTGTGTGTGCTTAAGGAATGTGTTCTCGGATGAGGGAGCATCTAAACCAAGTGAGGGTGCCTTACCGTTTGTCCAGGCAAGTTATCATATCTACTAATCTAGGCAAAGTCCAAGTAGTTGATATTCATGACCTAATCCAACTTTGAATTTGTGTGAGTTCTTACTGTTCATTTACTTGATTCAAAGTTACAAAACGATGAAAAAGGATCAGAACCAGGATTTCATCCTAAACAATATAATGAATAATTCCTTTTTTTCGTAAAACTTGAGTTCTGTTAAGTTTGAGATCTCATTCAAGGAATACTAATGTAATATATGCAAGCAAACACACATTTAATATGCATGTGTAAAATGTACCCAATTCCCGAACTAATTGTGTTAACTTCCAAAACCATCCTTAGATTTGAATGAATATATCCACATCAAAATTTCATTTTAATCCATTTTCCTTACAGTCGAGATATTGTAAAAATTGTGATATTACCGGGAATTGAAGATTTTTCCGATTGTGAAATTTTTTCAACTAGATCTTAAGCTACCAAAGAATTGGAGAATCTGGTGATTTGCCCTTTGTTATCTGTTTGCAGATTCCCCCAACTCCAGACCGTGCGTCAAAGTTAATGGATGTGTTTGAAAGTTTCACTTATTGATTATTGTTGGTTTACTTGTCTTCACAGCACATTTCTTAATTTGGGCACGAACTGTGTTAATGTGTTTAGTAATCTTCATTACATGGATGATTGAAGATGCAGGAACCTGATGTTATTATCTTTAATTATCTTTAGGCAATGACAAGGTATGTTCGTCGAGAAGCAAGCTGTCTATCATTAACAGGTATGCACAAAGTTTCTGAGTATTATTTTGTCAGAATAACATGAATTATAGGATTGTGCTTGAAGATTCCAACCCCACTTTAGAAGAGAAAAAAAGTAACTTCGTTTAAATTTCAACAACCCACCCTACCTGTTTAATGGCAATGGATTAAATGTTGCAGAACATTGTACACAATTTTGTTAAGAAATAAATCGAATTAAGACTAGTGCATGTATATTAGATCATTCAGGACTAAAATCACTTTTTAGAGAAAGAGTGATGTATTACGTCAAGTGTTTTTTTTTTTTTTTTTGNTTTGAAGAAATCTGTACTATGTTTGATCTAATAATTACGTAAAAGTAGCAACTTCTAGATGATGATTTTATGATTACATATTCATGTAGATAAAGAAGCCATATTATCCGGAAACTTCATGTTCACATCATTGGAGGATTCAAGTGCCAATACAGTGAAGAAGTAGGTGCAAAGGTTTAGCAGGTCATGTGTTAATTAGTCGTTTTGCGAATACATTGCACAATTTACCATGAACAAAGTGCACTACAGTACCTCAATAGTACGTTCTGCAAAGAAATGAATGTCTGCCCGAGTGCACGTTAAAAATGTTTCTGGAACTTTACCCAATCGGCTTATGTTGCTTTTGTTTGGATTGAGAGCTATATGGCTGTGTTGATCTCTGCTGATGTCAAGTTGTTCCAGTAGACGTTTATGGATGTGCTGTTTTCTGAAGCAGCAAATTGTGATGTTCACTTGCACTCTCAGTAATTTTTTCATTTTTTAAGCACAATATTATATTTTTTCATACATAAAATGAAAAAAATTACTGTGTTTTGAAAAACTATACATTTCCAGTGCACTTTCTTTTTCTTTTACTGATGTACAGATGCTTCTTTACTAGTTTAGAATTGGAGCAAAATTTGTTTTGGTCCTAAAATTTGACGTCATAAATTAGTACTTTAATATGTTCCTCATAAAAAATATTCCGGAAAGTTGTTAGTGTTTTACTTTTGGTACGCAGTCGAGCCAAAAATTTTATGGAGCCATTGGATGATTTTCTTTTGAAGTCATCCATAACTTTATGTACTGACACATGTTCAATGTGTATTTATTGCAGGACAAGTGTCAATACACCATTTGTAAATAACTATGGATGACTCCATAAACCGAGCCACTCGATGGCACTATAGCAAAATTGGCAGCCGAGATTAGCTTTTACAAATTATTTGAATTCATACTCAATTAATGCTTAAAATCTAACTTAATTTTAACTTAATTCTATTGTCCTCGATATTATTAAATAATATCAACCAATCATTCTTACGCATCACATCAACTTTAATTCATTATTCATTCACTCATACAATTTCAACTAATCATCACTTCACATCATCTCTCTTATATTTTTACATCAAACTAAATTTAATTATTTATTTTAAATATTAATTTAAAATTTGACATATCAAATATTATCTTGATTTATTATACTTAACTTTAAGGAATATATATCTTGACTTATTATGAGTATGATATTTATAAATCTTCGACATATCAAAAATCCATCATATGGAATCATGCGAGTTTTTAATGCATATCAATACAAACCGTATAGTAATACAGGCCCAAGCCATATCAGAACCCAAAAAACTCACCCCGACCCCACAGATCGAAAACACCATTACCAGGTACTGTTAATCATGCCCTAAGGCACATATCGTCTTTTAATGATTTGTAGTGGGCTTTCCCTTTCATTCTTCATCTGAGATTCCCCTGATTTTCTTTCTTGTAGAGGGCTTGTAAAAAGCTGAGTTCAGTTATGAAATATTTGGCTTCATACCGATTATGTGAAACAAATTATGAATACAGACAGGCATAACTTTAACTCCAGGGACTAATTCCCAGGTTCGATAGTAATATATGTCATTTCTCTTTCTACAAAACTAAGCGTCACAAAATTTCAAGATTTCCACAGTTCACCACACTACACCCAGATAATGCAGCTAATGTGGGGAAAAAAAAAAAGAAAAAAAAAATCATATTCGTGGATGACTTATACATTGTGCTTCTTCCTGATCTTGCCTTTGCCGTGATGCTTCCTTTTGGCCAATTTGATCTTCTTCTTCAGCTTCTTCCCAATAGGCTTCAAGATTTTTGAGCTCTCATTGCCATCAACCATCTCCACATCTGTTAACAAGTAATGTCTAAATCAATACCCTTTTTTACACAACCCCAAGATTACATTTAAATGCAAATTCATAGGTAATGCTTCCTAAATTGATAAAGATTGCATTTTTTTTTTCTCTTCAAATTGTGATTCTTGTGAGTCGAATTCCCAGGTTACACCAAGATCACAATTTTCTCGGCTTCTGAATAATTTTTTACTCTAAATATGCAGCCACAGAGTGAAACTAGGCATTATGCCTAACCAATGCTTTATGTAGAAAAAAGTTTGAGAGACAGTAAAGATTTCCAAAGCTCAATAGCATACTAACAACTAAACCTCGTAGCCACCTCCGAAAAAATCTCACTGAATTGAACATAGAAAAATCGAAATAAGCTCACAAAGCACTAAACCATACAAACTCATAAAAAAGAAATTGCAGCCTTTCAAGGATCGTCAGAAAAAAACCAAAAAAAAAAGAGGCGAAATTAAAAAACTCCAGAGAATTTGAGAAGAGGAAAGCAAGAAATAAAGAATCAAACCTAATCCATCGGAATTAGTTACTGATGTTGAGACGACGTCCATGTTGGCGGATGGAAAGGGCCTGACCGGCAGCTTGGGGGCGGCGAGGGCGGCCTCCTGGGCGGCGAGCTTGGCGGCATCTTTCTTGTCGTAAATGGGCTCAACGAGATCTCTTCTTACCGCCCTCAGTCTCTTCTCTCTCTTCGATCTCAACGATTTGGCCATTGTTTTCTATGCTCTTCGCTGGAATATTCTCCTCCGTCGGCCTTTTTCTGTTCTCAAAAGAGGAAAAGAATGAAGCTTACTAGGGTTTTGACGAGTCGAGAGACGAGACTGACTATAGGTTTTTTCTTAAGGAGAATGGTCGTAAATACCCCTGATTGACTTACTATCGAACGCAGGTGGAAAATCTTATTGGGCCTTGTCAGATTGAATATAGTTCATATGTACTGGGCTAAGTGGCTTGTTGATTACAAATTTGTTTGAGTTTTCATTGGATTTTTTCGTTAACAAAAGCTAATTTAAAAAAAAAATTGAATGGTTAGAATTGAGTAGAATTTTGAATTTATATTAAAATAATATTTAAAATAAATTAACAAAAATTAATTTAATGTAAAAATATGAGATAAGTTATTGAAAATTTAATATAACAAAACTTGTTGGGGCTATTTGTGTTTTTTGTACTCAATGGCCGAGGTCGCCAAGGTCCGAGCTATCCAATTTGAAATTTTCAGTCACAACAAAATTGTAACCTAGACTAATATGACCTGGAAACCCCTTGGTTGGATTGGCGTTTTCCATACTCTACGTCTTATGTCAGCCAAGGTCCAAGTCGTCCAATTTGGAGTTCTCAACCCCGATGAAATCGTATATCTTCGCTGCATTCATTTTGATTCTTGTTAAAGATCTAAAACTAAAAATATTTTTTAGAAATCTATCCGTCTTCTAAGAAGGGGATAGAAACCTAAAAGATGTCAGAAAAAGAAATTTCGAATAGAGAAAGGGATCTCCTAGTCGGAGAGATCGATCGATGTGTCTATTCGAATTCTTGTAGGGGAGAGGGGAGGGACTCGGGAATATGCCTGGAAACCGCAATGGATTTGCGTTTTTCATACTCGACGACCTATATCGTCAAGGTCAAAGTCGTCCAGTTCAGAGTTCTCTACCCGACGAAATCGTAAACCGCGGTTGCATTCATTTTGATTCCTTTTGTTCGCCTATTTTGCACATCGATATTGATGAAAATATGGGTGTGATCTCCTTACTGAGTAACGTCGTGACAGATTCTTGGATTGTACTTATCCTATTTATGGGCATTAGAGAACAAAAAAAAAAAAAAATTAAAAAAATAGGTCACGATTAATATCCAATAGATCTAAATATTTCCTGACATAAAAGACATGATTTTTATGATCATATATCAATTTTTAATCGTTATCGTAGTCACTCGTTCGACCAGATAGATAGTAGACTTGTTTGGATATAGAATTGATGCAAAATTAGAGGATTCAACCTCACTCTATATGACAAATATGCTAACTAGTTTGTTTGATAAATAAATTATTCAATTTGCATTTTGGCCGAAAATATTAATGCTTAAAAAGTTGATCAGTATAAAGAGGACTTGTAGAATAATATGTCAACATACAATTTTTTATGTCATTACAAATCTCATCAAACAACTATTTACAATCATTATTATAATTTATTAGTCAAATCAAATATCTATACTATATAAAAGATATACTATATAAAATGGATCCTATTTACTACATTTAGTATCCAGAAAAGTCAACTAAATTAAATAACATTACTATTTCGGTATTAATATTTTATTTAATTGATTTATTTATCTATATATATATAATAAGAATTACCATTTTTAAAAAATGACAGGTCAACTATATGGTCAAATTCTCTCACCATTAATTAATTTCCATTAATTATAATTTATTTATTTATTATTTTCTTAGCAAAAACGGACCAACATTAATTGATTTCCTTAAAATGTGGAAGTTGTTGCTTTATTTTTGTACAGAAAATCGGGCTTCATTATAGAAATTTGTTCAATTACACAATGAATTTGCTATGATATAATTATTTTTTATGGGAACTTTTTTTTTAACAGAAAAATATGACATTTCAATAAGATTTTTGATTTTTTAAGACTGATTGTTATCATGCTATGAAATTGAACATTCCAATATACCTTAACAAAATATATACGTGTTATATACATCAGTTAATAGAAATATAGAATCCTCATATTTTTATATATATGTATGTAATTTTTCTATTACCAAATTTAATTGATAGTTGTTGTGTTATGAGTTTTTCATAATTGTTACTTGGTTGTTGTGATATTTAGTTTGGTTGGTGTCGCAAAAATTCTAATCTATACATATATAATAAGAATAATCATTATAATGCAAATTAGAAAAATATTGATATTAGGAGTGATATAGCCACATAAGGATAACCCGGTCCAGAAGCTCCTTACTCAACCGGCGAACCACTCGAACAAGTCGCATGTCGACATGACTCCGTCGACATGCCCAAATCGACTTCACTAAGGTTGATTCTACTGAGAGCAATCGAGAAGAGGCAGAAATTGGTCTAGTCGACTCTCGCAAGTCGACCTTAGTCTATCGACTTTCACTAGTCGACATCAATGAAAGAAGAACAGCAAGAGTATAACGCCCGAGCATCCCGATATCCTAAGTCGACTCTCAGCAGTCGACTGAAATAAGACGACTCTCTGAAGACGACTTCACCTCAAAGAATTAGCCAAGCGTAACCTCCGAATCCGCACATATCTATAAGTCGACCTCCTAGCTCTCGAAGTCGACCTCGCATACCTCGAATAACAAAGATGTGATGACGACTCATCACACTTGCAACATGCTTAAAGTTCTACACATTACAAAGGATAAGAAGGAATCTGGTGATGACTCAGCAACAAGGGGAGGCGAATCGACCAGGGCATTTTGGACCTTCTAGGTCCACCGACCTGGGCATTTTGGGTACTTCAAGTAAGTATTCACTCCTATATAAAGGAGGAGAGGTAACTCCAAACCCTAACTCTCATTCATTCCCATTCTCCCCCATAGCTTCTGCGCAGCATCTCTTCATCACTCTCATACTGACTTGAGCGTCGGAGGCTCTACGCCGAAAACACCTCCGGCGTTGAGTTTTTGCAGGAATCCCGCGGTCTAGCAACGATTCGGAAGCGGTTCAAGCAGATCTGAGCTCAAATCCACCGGTTTACTCCAGATCTGGAAGTAGACCCATCAAGGAGAGATTGAGTTCATGGCTTTTCTTAAAATCAAAGTTCTTTAATTAGTATACAAAATTAAATTCTAAAAAAATATATGTGTATATTTTGTATATTATTTATACACTATTTAATTTTAAATTTATTTACATATTTTAAATTGATTACTTATATAAATAATACCAACGTGCATTAAATATATTTCATTACATAAAATAACAAGAACAAGAAGACGTGCAACTTCTATAACTTTATAAATAATAATGACATTATATGGCAACAGAGGTTATAATAAAATAATAGTTGACTATTATATAGTGAATAAGAATAAGTAAAATTGTTATTTTCTCTTATATCAAGGAATAAATATATATAATAAAATTAAATTTATATTAGTATAAATGTGTTAGTGAGATAATATATTAATTATTTTACAAGTTAGCCCTAACATGCTCACGTTTAATTTTCTGACTAATAAAACAACGCTGATTAAAAGATGTGAGAAAGAGATTACAACTCTTTTTTTTAGACTTAACGGTGATTAAAAGAGGTGGAAAATGGATGTTAACCCTTTTCAGACTTAAACGGGACTTAACGGTGATTAAAAGAGATGGAAAATGGATGATAACACTTCTCATACTTAAACGGGACTTAACGGTGATTAAAAGAGGTAAAAAATGGATGATCACCCTTCTCAAACTTAAACGGGACTTAACGGTGATTAAAAGAGGTGAAAAATGGATGATAACCCTTCTCATACTTAAACAGGACTTAACAGTGATTAAAAGAGGTGAAAAATAGATGATGACCCTTCTCAAACTTAAACGGACAGAGTTTATGAAAATAATTCATTTAATATCTCTCTCCCGTGCATCGCACGGGATATATATTAGTTACAATTCATATCAATTATTCACTAATAAAATTAGTTATCCTTATATAGTTCATTACTTCATTTAATCAAGGCAAAATAATTTCACCATTGAGTGCGTATCAAAATATATGACTTTTCTATTTCTAAACTAATGCCTACGTAATCTACACATTATCAGATTACATGTATTTATACGGCTACAAAATACAACGAAATCGGAACTATCCCGTAACGGGATAGTAGCATTCCTCGTCTATTTATTTCGAAAGAAAGACTTGTCGATCAAGTCAAAAAAACGAAAAACACAGTACAGTTAAATACAGACCCCCAAACTCATCCAAACCACCATCAAATGGCGATCGAGAACTCGCCTAAATCAGCCGAGAAAATCGCCTCGATCGATCATCTCCTATCTCGAATCCTCTTACTCCTCCCTCTAAAATCCCTCCTCCGTTTCAAATCCGTCTCCAAACCCTGGCTGGCCCTCATTTCAAGCCCGGAATTCTGCCGCCTCCGCCTTCCCTACCCCAATCCTGCTGCCGGCCTTCTTTTGCAGCCCGCCAGCGACCACCACCCGGTCGATTACGTCCCGTTTCGCGCCGAGAATTCCCGGAGATTCTAATTTGCCGCCAATTTTCCCGGCGTCACGATTTTGCAGTCCTGCAATGGCCTGCTCTTGCTCCGGTCCAAACACGGGCACCACATCTACAATCCAACGACCAATTCCTGCTCCGATATTCTCGAACTGGGCGAAAAGTTGGGTGAAATACGTGAGATGAGCTTGGCTTTTGATCCGCCCGAGTCTCGTTACAGCGTTATTTGCGTCCGGTCGCTTGGGACAGATTATTCGCGGTTTGTAATCGGAATTTATTCTTCTGGGACCCGTTCATGGCGGCCGTGGGGCGATCCTTTCCCTGCCGACGTCGATTTCAGAAAGGGGGTCTACTGGAAAGGCGCGGTTCATTGGGTGAGTGTAACGGGAGGTAATTCCCTGTGTTTCAAGGTTGCAGATCAGGTGCTCGATAAAATGCCTGTTTTGCCTCATCGGTATATACCGATTGCTCGAGCTTTTTCGAGCGATTATTTATTGATTCAGTCTTGTGGGAGCTTGCATTTTGTTGAGTACGTAAGAGCAGTCATTCGATTTGAAGTGTACGAGATGAGGAGCGATTATTCGGAGTGGTTTGTTAAGTACCGAGTGAACCTCTCGCCGGTGGTTCCCCGCAATCGGGAGATGGATTTTGGTTATGTTAATCCGCTGGGATGGTTTAACTGGAATTTCTCTGTCTTGAGCATTGTACGTGGGGAACGTGAGGAGGACTCCTTCTTGGTTTTGCAGACCCCGTCAAAAATCATTAGGTACAATCTCGTTTGCCAGACTTTTGAAAATTTGTATGAGTTTGAAGAGGGTGTTGTTGTCGAGGGCTCTTTGAGATATTCTTGTGTTGGTGGATTCGAGTACATTGAGTCTTTATGTTGTGTGTAGGATTTGATTTATGTTGCGGTTTGAGTTTAAGAGAATATGTATTGATGTTATGGTACATTTGCTCAGAAATGCTAAGATATGTTGTTTTCTGCTTCGAAACTCTGAATTAACTAGTTTTCAAAGAGCAACAAAACAAGTAGTTATTATACAGATTGCTTTATCTGGTTTTGGTATGAGATGATTTTGTAGCTTGGATAAGACAATAGGACGTAGGGCCTGATTATGTTAAATGGTAATAGAATAAGATAAATAGTTGAAAATCTTTGTATTTGTATTTACGACCATCTCAATAAACGGCATATGTGTTGTGCATAGTAGTCAGATGAAAATAGTTTCACAATTGCTTTTCCCTCTCGCATCTCAAAAGGGGTTCAGATAATTTTTTTGTTGTCATTTTTTCCTTTGTGCAATTTAACTGTTTTGCCTGGCGGTTGGTCATGTATTAGACCGACCTAACCGTTAGGCTGAAACAATCTTTTTATAAATTTGTATATTTTCGATTGAAAATATCGATATCATTTTCTAGAAAGCAACATGATGAGAAGTATGATATTTGAATTTCGTAGTATAAATATACATTTTTGTTTCAATAGGATAACAGGTTGACTCGTGTAATAGCTGCTTCATACAAGAATTTGTATTTGTTTTATTATTACATATTAACATTGATAGCTAAAAGATTTTATTGGTTATTTTCAAAAATCAATGGCTGTTGAATAATTTATCAAGCACCACCTATATTATTAGCTAAAATTTTATACCATCCTACATTTTCAGCATATATATGTTCAAAGTGAAATAGCATACATTATAAAATAATATAAAAGTATAAAAAAAGTACAAAATATCATACGGTGAAAATAATACAAATAAAAGTATAACATATAACATAAACAATGAGGGAACCATATGAGGTCCAGGGGTCCCCTCATTTTTTTTTTTGTAAAAATCAGCATATATATAAAGAAAACTAGTATGAGTCCTATGCAGAGCACGGATAAGAGATATTCATTAATATTTATAAATTAAAAATTCTTATTAAGTAATATTTATAAATTAAAAATATGGAATCAATATGTAATACAATTACCTATACTAGTTTATTGAAAATGTTATACGAAGTTTAAATTGTACAAAATTAAATAAAAATGTCAATTTAAAATTAGTACACAACCCGTGTGGTGCACATAACTAATAATAAATTACATTATATTCGTTTCAAAATAAGTATCATTTCATAATTTTTATCTTAGAAATTCGATTTGACTATAATGTGATTCTATAAAATAGTTATTTTGGTAAAATGTTATCATATATTTAACAGCCTACGTGAATAATAAGTATAAGTATAAAATTTATTTTGTTTCATTACTTAAAATAATTTATTTTGTATTAAACTATTCAAATAAAAAAATTAAGTAGTTGAGTAGTTTATTAAACTATAAATAATTGACTATTTCGTTTACGTCCAGGTTAATATTAACTCGTAAGTTATTGAGTAATTTATTAAACTATACATAATTGACTATTTCATTTACGTCTAAGTTAATATTGATCCGTAAGTTATGAATAATTATTTTTTTATTTTTAATTTTAAATAAAAATATTTTATTTTTTTCAATTTATTATATACCAAATTTAAATCATGCAACTAATAAAGGTAATAGCTGCAAGTTTTGTCAATATATTTTATTCTAAATTTAAATCATGCAACTAATAAAAGTAATATTCGCATTATTTGACCAAAATGATTTTGTACATTAATTACATTAATTTAGGCGGAATTTTTTAAATTTTGGCAAAAAATATTACTCAATATAGCAAAAATTTTAGGCGGGAAACCAAATATTTTTTTTTACTGATTTTTAGTTGCTATTTCAAGTAAATATCATTGTCTCTTTATATATTAATAGATACTATAAATATATATATATAAAGAAAGAAAAATACTATAAATATATAAATAAAATACTATAAAATATGTATAGAAATGCAAAAAATCTTTACAATATATTAATAATTAAAATTTATTTTCTATGTTGCTTTAGCTTAAATTAGTAATAATATTTATTTATTGAAAAATGTACTAACAATTATTATAGTTTAAATTCTTAGATAAGCTTTTGAAAATATTTATAATGATTTACTCTTGAGAGATTTATTCTTTCGGTCTCTTAATTGTAAATGATTTAGCGATATAGAACCAGTATTTAGTTGAATTGTTATGTTTTTTAATGTTGATTTTTTTTGTTTGTGTAATCACATAATTTAAATTTATTTATTTTTTTCAGAAAAGATGTCCATTTGGTAAGCTCTCATCCACAAAAATGTTATGCAATGTGCTGTAAAAGTTCAAATTAAATCAAACTTTCAACCAAAAAACTTATTTTTTTCATAACTTATAGGTGTGGAAGTTAAATTATAAGTACCTAAAATCTCATTTTTTTTTTAAAAAAAAAAAGTTTGATGGTGATGCGGATTATAAGTTTTTAAAAACTTGATGGTACATCGATCGATATTTATATTTATAGTAAATACACTTTTATATAAAATGAGTGTTTCGACTTAAACTACAAACTCGTTATTTAACATTTAAAATTGAGTCCCCTTGAGTGAAATTCCTAGATCTGACACTGAACATAAATATATACATTTTCTAACAAAATATAAACTACTACTCGATCTTGTACACATGCACATGTACATGCATAAATAAAGTATTATAAGTTGTATGTACAATATTTATAAATTAAATAGTTATATCACAATATAAAATTATTTAACTACATATGAACCATTATATTAATTGCATAAAGTTCAATGGATAATAATTTTTTTATCTAAAAAACATTGAAATCATTGTTATAGTAATTGATTATGAGATTTTAAAGGGTTTGCTTTTATGTCATTAGAACCAACTAGCTAATTTTAAAAACACTTAATGAGATGAAAATAAATATTAATTTTGAAATAAATAGCTTGAAAAAAAGTTGTAATATAATAACTTATATTTATGTAACTTTTATATACCAATTGATGTAAATTATAATTAACTAGTTTTAGCAATAACTATTATTTGCTAGAATAATTAAAGAATATTATTATATTTTAATTAATGTAAAATGTAACATATGTTAATATAATTAAATTAAAAAATGGGCAAAAAAAAACTTTTACATTAATTGTATAGCTGAAGTTTGTGAAATAGTAAAGTTATGTTTGGTAGACAAATAAGTTAATTTATAGCTTATTTGGTTACCTTATAAGTTCCCTGATTGTAAATATATATGATAAAAATGTTTAATAAAATTAATTGCTAAACTAGTTGAAATAAAAATTTCAACAAATTTATTTGAAAAACTATCCAAAAAAGCTTATTAAGCTCGAATACTTTAAAAAAGTTCGTCTCACTACATGGCTAGATGGGCGGCTCAAAAGTAAATAAAGTATATTGACGTTGAAATGTAGACAGCATTATTTAATATATTTAATGTAAAATCATTTCTTATAAAATCATTTCTTTTGCCGCCGGCCAAAGATTTCTTTCTTAACCACTAAAATCCAACATAACGTTCGCAGCCTTTAAAGCAATTCGATTGGCTAAAAAATGAAAAGCAAAAATAACATAATCACAAAAATATTAATAAATCGTGGGCATTGAAATTTGAACCTCCATTTTCTTCATTCGCACGCGTTTATAATCAAATTTCACCTCCCAATTCCTAGCCAAAAAACGAGAAAAAGAACAGGGGGTAACAAAACAAAAACTCCCCTTCAAGAGGTTTTGGCATATTCCCATCAAGAAGAGAACAATTTCTTCGAATCCCCACCAAAAATCTATACTTTTCTTCCTCAATCGCGCCTCCCCTTGACCCCAGGCGTTCAAAGATTCAATCTTGGAGCTGAGAAGCTACGTTTCGATTTGGCCCACAATGAGCTTCGTCGAAAAGTTCCTCCTTTTCTTGTCCATTTTGCCCGTCGCCTGTTTTTCTCATGAAGAAACGAGTTTTAGCCCCCTCATAGTCGAAGTGCCCGAGATGAACGGCGCCGGGTTGGGAAATTGGGCCCCAAAAGAAGCCCATTTGGAGTGTACGAGCTGGAGGGTCTCCGTGGAGGCTAATAATCTGAGCCCATGGAAAACGATTCCGGTGGAATGCGGCGAGTATGTGAAGGACTATATGACTGGTAAAGGTTATGAAATTGATCTGCAAATGGTGTCGAATGAGGCTGCAAATTATGCGAGGAGTGTTGATTTGAGTGGTGATGGGAAAGATGCTTGGATTTTTGATGTGGATGAGACTTTGATTTCTAATCTTCCTTATTATCAACAACATGGTTATGGGTATGTTGGTATTCTTTCTAGTGTTTTTTCTTTTAGTTAATTTTCAAGAAGTTTTGTTAAGTTTTGGCCTAATTGCAATAGATTTTGGTTAATCTTTAAAAATTCAAAATTTTTCTGTCATTTAAGTATTGTTTTGCAAAAATGGCACTCATAAAAGGTGTTTGTAGGGTAGATATAATTATAGCTATTTGTAGTTTTCAGAAAATGACTGTTTTGTGATAAGTCTTACTCATACAAGGTTATTTGTTGGGCAAATAATAATTTTAGGGGTATGTTTAGTTTTTAGAAAATAATTATTTTTAGTAGTGGAACCGATTTTTTTTTTTTNGTAATTATTCCTTTATTTTCAAGATATTGTATGTTACTTTTTATTTCAACTACCCTTATTAATTAATTTGACAGGTAAGGTTAATTTGATTGGAAAGGTAGACCCGTTTATAGTTGGCTGATTGGGGAGAAAGTTTGAAACTATTATTTCTTTTCCCTTTCATTTCCCCTCATTTAGGTTGTTGTTATGATGTTTTTGTAGACTGTGGTAGTTTAGTGTTGGACATTCATCATGATCTAGTTGAACTTGTTTTAACAACTTATTTATGATTCATTCTATTGAGGACAAAGTTGCAAATGTAGCTCTGAATTTGAGGTTTGTTCTTATTTTTTCTTTGATAATATCATCATCATCAACATCAACATCATCATCATCTTGGTTGTTTGACGGTCATGATTGCATTTGCCGACTTATCAATCTTTGAGCTTTAATTTCTAGTTCGAATTTCAACTGTATCGACTGTTGGTTTGGTAGTTGTGTAATTCAAAAGAGTTATTCTTGTATCGATTTTGGGCTCCATCTGATGCGCCTTTTTTTCTTTTTTCGTTATGATAATATAGCCTGGAGATTTTCGATAGTACAAAATTTGATGAATGGGTGGAGACGGGCATGGCACCTGCCATAGAGCCTAGTTTGAAGCTTTACGAAGAGGTTTTGAAATTGGGATTTAAGGTGATTTTATTGACTGGTAGAAGTGAAAGGCACCGAGGTATTACTGTCGAGAATTTGTCGAGAGCTGGAATTCGTGAATGGGATAAGCTCATATTAAGGTGAGAGCACAATGTAATGATTTAGCTTCATAGTCTTATCCAAAATCGATAAAATTTTGCCTAGAAAGTTTGATAATTTCACGTATGCTCGAATTTCTTGCAGGTCCTCAGAAGATCATGCGAAGACCGCAACAAAGTATAAGTCGGACAAGAGAGATGAGCTCGTTGGGGAGGGTTATCGAATATTGGGAAACTCGGGGGACCAATGGAGTGATTTATTGGGTTCGTCAATGTCTGCCCGCTCGTTCAAGATTTCGAACCCCATGTATCACATTCTTTAGACCTGATAAGGCTCTCTTTATGAATTGTTTTATGATTTAATGCTGAAAATTGAAACAACTTTGTGTACATTATATAATTGGGTGATTGGGACATTCCTTTTTCACTTGACCCTTGAAAGGAAGCAAAAGATTATGTAATGAGACTATAATGTGTACTGTGACTAACCTCATTTTAATGTTATTATTGTGACATTATTGAATAAATAACTATCAATTTCAAGCACTATTGCCCTTCAATTTCCCATTGGTTGCATTATTTTGCAAGAATGTTGGCATGTCACATAGGATTAGTAAATGGGCTGTCCATTCATTGAATTAGTGCCAGGGTAGACCCATTTGTAGTGGGACTGTGTGTGGGTAAAAGTGGGCTAAAAACAATAAGTAACCAACTATTAAAAAATATTTACATAAAAAAATCAATTTGGGAGAATTTCTCCAATTTGGGGTAATTCTATTGTAAGGCTTGACTTTTTGTTATTGTTTTACAATAGAGCTTGAATTTTCAACTTTTCATTTGAGGGTTTTAATTTTAAAATATTCTCAATTAAAGGCTTACTTTTACATTCTAGTTCTCAATTTAAGACACCAACTAATTTTATATTTGTACATAAATATTTAAACCAAAATACTATTACTTTGAAATTTATATTTTGAATCGTTATAAATATCTTTAGTAAAATTATTTTAGTAAATGAACTCATTTAAGCTAAATTATTTTTGCATAAATGTAACTTATTTGAATTAATTTTCTTACGAAGCTAGTTTTACAAATATATTTAATAATTCTTATAGGTAGTAATTTATATATTCTTAATTTTTTAAAAAATATAAATTTTATTCACAACAATATTTTTTATAATTTTATTTAAATAAATAAAACTATTTTTCTAAATAGTTCATTTTTTAATGTGATCACATATTTAAAAGAAATACTAAACAAAAGCTAGTTGGCGAATTAATTTTTCATTTTATTAAGCTAAAATTAATGAAGAGCTTAAATGAATTATTTTTTCTAAATTTTTTCGTTACTACTGAACAATTCTCAATCGACTAGCTTTAAGTACAACTTTATTTTTTGTTACATTTATGAAAAATTAATTTAGTTTAAATGAATTAATTTGCTTACTAAATTAATTTTACTAAAGATATTTACAATTATTTAAAATATAAATTTTAAAATAATAGTATTTTAGTTTACATAGTTATGCACAACTATAAAGTTAGTTGGTGTGTTAAATTGATAACTAGAATGTAAAAGTAAGCCTTTAATTGAGAATAGGCAAAATTGCAACTCAATACACCACTTTTCATGTTTTTGCAATTTAATCACCATCTTTGAAATTAGGCAATTTACTACACGACCTTTACAACTTTTGCAAAACGAACCATGACTCACGGTACCGCTTATAGAAAACTGACATGGCATTAACGGAAGTTTAGAGGCATTAACGTGGCGATGCTAAATCCAACTAAACAGTTAAAAACCCTAATCCCTTCTTTTTTCCCTGTATGCCCAAATTTTTAAATTCCATCCCCATTTCAAATTTTCAAAAGTCCAAAATTTTGGGACGCGACTCTTTTGGCCATCAGGTGGAGCCTACATATGCTTTTATCCTCAGGATCCCAAAAAGACGAATCAGTCATTTGCAATGTAGACTCTCTCATCATTGCCAAACAGTTCAACAACTTCAGAGCTCCAATTTTCTTTGATATTGTTTTGCTGCTAGACTTAGTCCTGCCTTGTTGCTGGCCATGACGGCTTTGAAGGGGAAGTAATTGTTATTTCTCCGTAGCTCTGTTCACTTAGCCACTTTGGTTTGTGTTTGATTTGTAAGAGCATCCACACTGCGTTGAGTTCAATCCCAAAAAATTATACCACATAAGAAATAAACTCAGTCTAAAAAAATATATTCTCCAATGCAAATAAAAGTAGTCTGAGTCCTGCTGATGTGGCAGTCAGAAAAAGAGACTCAGTCTCCCCTTAAGTCTATTTTAGACCAAAGTAGAGACATAGTCTCTTTGCCTTAGAGTGGATTTTATTAATTTTACATAGTTTTATCCATGTCATCTAAGACTTGGATTTATTTACTTGCCACATAGGCAAGACTAGACCCAATGCATTGAAGATGCTCTAATCAGTTGATTGCACGCTTGTTGTAATTATCTCGAGTTTTATTTAAATTTTTTTTTATGTTTGAAAAAAAAAATCTTAGTTGATTTATTATTTTTTTTTTTTTTCAATTCCAGTGAGTTTGGAGCCAAAATCAAATTCTAAAATCTCAATGCCATTATAAGTAACTTTGGAGCCAAAATCAAATTAATTATATATTATGCCCAATTTAGCCTCACCTTGGTATTCCCTAAGAATCCAAATAGCTCTATGTTTCACCACTTTATTTTATTTATTTATTTATTTATTTATTTTTTTAATCTTTAGACCAATCCATCATTGGAATGATGCTTCTTTTTAAGACAAGAAGCTCAAAATCCCAATTCGACAATCAAGTCAAAAGAATTTGGTAGCTTTTGTAAAGCTGTAAAAAGGCAATAGAACCTGCCCTCCATTTAATATACCGTGAAATTAGGACCACTAATATAATGGACCATGCAAAAACATCACGATTTCTTGATGTAATTGATACATAATTTAATACCTCTCCTAACTTCTTATTTTAGTGTATTTGCTGGTAATTTCTCATTACATTGTTTTAAACTATTTATTTGTTGGAGTATTACTATGAGATTGTTAATTTATAATTTCTTAATATTACCATTGACATATGGCAATATATTAAGCTAGGTATCATATCCTGGACAGGCCACATTGTGAAAATATCCGTTGGAATAGTGCTGTACTTATAATTGCCTCAATTTCATCATGTACATATTATTATATTCTGATTTTTTTTTTTATGGTAGCTTCATAATAGTATTTTTGAGACGAACTGATTAAACAAATGTAGCAATTTGACTTTGCATTGTGACAAATTATGTATAGATATATATATATATATATACAACACACACACACACACACATATATATATATATATATAATTGTTAGCATAAATTTTATGGCAATTGTTTTCATTTTTTCGTTATTATCCGTTACATTTTGCATTAGTCAAGGAATTATATATTTTGTTATTTTGTTACATAATAACTACTATTACTAAATAATCATAACGGCACATTAAATGTTATTCAATTCTAGAATTTTTTTTCAAATTATTTATTTAAAATTATTATTATTGTTTTTTTAAGCTCATTAAGCACATATTTTTTCACTAAAATTAGTTAATTATTTTTATGTCATAACCAAACCTTTTAAAATTTCATACACAATTACTATAATTATAATTTCAATATTGTATTATATGATTAATTAGTCATAATCATTCAAAATTGCAAAAATTACATTATTACAATCAATATAAAGATTAATATGTAAGCTAAATGGTTTATATTTATAATATGTAAGCTAAATGGTTTATATTTATATAGTTTATTTTTATTAATAACAAAATTTATAAAATGTGATATGTCTTATTTAACTTATGGTTTTAAATATTATATACAAACACATATAACATAAAAAATTTATTTGCACTTGTGCATAGGCACAAGATCGAATACTAGTGTATATAAAGAGCGCTAAAGAATTTAATGTAAAAAGTTTTCATTTTCTGCTCATTTTTTGAGGTAATTATGACAAAGATCATTATATATTATATTATGTAAGTAATTATTATATATTTTTTACATATCTATTATATAATAGTTACTATTAAAACAAACTAATTATATTTTTACACTAAATGGTATATGAATGTTACATAAGATTATATTTTTTTTTTTGGGAACGAAAGAGATAAGCTTGTAAAACTTTGTCTTTAATTTATTTGTTCTAAAATTAATATATATTTTTTTATCTCATAAAGAGATTGTCTCTTAAGTAAACTAATTAAGAGGTTTTAATGGTATAGTCAAACCCTTTCAAATTGGATAAACAATTGTTATAATAATAATTTTAAAACTTTTATAGGTATTTAATTAGTTATGATCCCTCAAATTATAAAAAATTACATTATTCCTTATATTTTTTTTTATCTATCAATATAGCGACTCATATGCAGTTAAATAATTTGTACTGTTTATATAACTTGTAATTTTAATATTATATCCACATATATATAACTTATAATATTTTATTTAGCTTTATGAATACAAATAAAACCGAATACTAGTTGTTACTTGAAACTTACCTTAATTATTTATTGTGGCCTCAGTACTTGCTTAATTAATTCCAAACTGGCAGATAAGTTCGGTCTAGTTAGTTAGAGGCACATGCATAAACAGACATAATATGTGTATAGCACATAATATTAAATTCAATATACCACTTATGGACTCAATTAAATTCATGCCATTTCTACACAAGCACATAATATGTATGGTGTATATGTGTATAGCTATAGTACGTATATTGACTAAAATAAATAGTCACATTTGGTTTTAAATATCCTAAAATAAATGTTTTATTCAAGTCGAGCCGAGTCAAACGTGTCGTTTTTTGAGATCGTGCTCGTTTACGCTCGTGAAAGCTCGGCTGGCCTCGATTCATTAAACAAGCTCATCTTTTTCTGTTGAGAATGATCGTTCATAGGAAGATTTTGGTTTGATTTTTCATTTAAAATCTATAGAAACCGATAAAAGTAAATCAATGACAAGTTAACGAATGAATGACTTGACCCATTTAATAAATGAGCTATATTGATTGTTTTGAACGACTCGAGTTCAAACTTGCACGAGCCTTTCTACTCATAAGGAAAACCTATCTATATATAAAAATGTTTGTATTTATTGTAAATACTATAATTTTCCAAAAAAAGTACTTATATAACATGGAATGTTTTGAAAATTAATTTTCAAGACAAAATAAAATATTTCGCCATAATCCGAGCCACAGTTATAGTTGAACTTCCCAAATTAAAAAATGTAATTATTTATAAAATTCAGTTTTCTAAAATGATTTTTTCTAGTAAATCCTTAATTCATTATTATCTATATATAAAAAAGTTTGTATTTATTGTAAATACTATAATTTTCCAAAAAAAGTACTTATATAATATGGAATGTTTTGAAAATTAATTTTCAAGACAAAATAAATTATTTCGCCATAATCCGAGCCACAGTTATAGTTGAACTTCCCAAATTAAAAAATGTAATTATTTATAAAATTCAGTTTTCTATTTTTTTTTTCCAGTAAATCATTAATTCATTATTTTTTGGTAAAATAACATTAAAACACATGGTAATCTATATATATATAATAAGAACTAACATTTTTCAAAAATAGTAAGCAAAAAAATAGGAAATATTAATTACATTCCATTTTTGGTATGTTTTTCTAATTTTTTTAATAAAAAATCAATTAGCATTTAATGCTAGCACAAATCATGGGATTTGTTATATAGATGCATATTTGAATTTCAAACTTCAAACAAAACATGCATAAATGTATTTTGAATTTTTTAGGGAAAAAATTTAACAAACACGTTAAAGATTTCATACAATACATATATTTATATATATTATCTTAACATATAGGTTAATTAGTTTCATATCTAAACAATATATATTTAAACAATATATAAACAAATATAATAATTTGTCGTACAATACAGACAAATATATAAACGATATATTTATTTACAAACATAATAAAAAAATATAGTAAACAATACAAACAAATATACAAACAATATATAAACAAATATAATAACTTGTCACGTGTATATTTCGTACAACACATATATTTATATATATTATCTTAACATATAAGTTACTTAGTTTCATATCTAAAACAATATTAATTTTAGGAACTTAAAGATTCATAACATTACTGACATCATGTATATTTATAATTATTGTCACTTACATTTTATTACAGTTGGTAACTTTTTTAAAATTATTTGAATAATTGGAAGTTGATTTGTAATTTCAATTTCAAATTCATTCAAACATTTAAAGGAAAATATCATAAGCATATTGTTTTGATACATTTCAATTTATCTCAACTTACATATAATCACATTTCTATCAAACATTAAATTTGCTTATATCTTTTTAAATTAATTACATCAATAAATAATATTAATATATATTACACATTTATCATTATATAACAAATATATTACTTCTACAAGTGTTATAAATAATAATGACATTATATGATAATAGATTTTTTGATAGATTAACAATTGAGTATTATGGTGAACCAAAATATGTAAAATTATTATTATTTTGTATTAAAAATAAATATATATGTTAAAATATTATTTATATAATAATATAAACGGATCAGCATGCTAATATATTGTGAAAATAGAATTTAAAAAAAAAAGTGTTCCAAAGTACGAAAATCCCGTGCATCGCACGGAACTCTCACTAGTAGTATACTAATTAAATGTGGTTGGGTGGTAATGTAATACTGCATTAATTGTTGATATTTTCCAAATGCTGACACCTACAATTGTGCAAATTGATATATTTACTAATTCCTCAACATATTATCATAATTGTTTAAGCTACATATTTTTATTTCATAAAATTAATAAAATATTTATTAGTTAATATATTAAATATACAGGAATCTAAAAGAGATTTTCTTTTATCATTTTTTATTTTACTTTTTTTCATAATGAAACTATTGTAAATAACGTTTCCATTGCATAGTACAGTAAATAAACTATACAATTGTAAGATGAGAAATAAAGAAAATTCCATGATTATATAATGGAACTATTTCTTGGGAATCGATCAATCAAAGGTGTTTTAATTATTATTGTAAGTTTAATTGCAATGCATAATAGCAGAAAAAATTTAGACTGACTGAATTATTTGGTTAATGAATAGATAAATCCACAATGTGTTATCTTTCTCAATGTGGCCTTATTTTTTTTCTAAAAAAAAATTAGTTATTTTTGTGACATGTTATATATATGTGCATGAAATTATTTTTATATATTAGTTTTTATAAAATACGAAAAATTTTAAAAATTGAATAGAATCACACGTGTGTATATGGTAAAACACTTTATGCAATATATATATATTAAAATATTATTTATATTAATATAAGCGGGTTAACGAGCTAATATATTGATTGACTTACAGGTTAGCCCTAAAGAAAACAAGTTTAACGGCCGAGCAAGAAAAAAAATAACAATGATGAAAACATGTGGAAAATAGTTGATTCAATTATATTATTTAGGACTAGACGGATACACCCTATAGAAATTGGTGTCTCGTGCAACGCACGAGCTACAACTCGAACTAGATATTTAATAAAAGGTTAAAATATCTAAAAATCCTCTTGACAGAAGAAAAAATGAGAAACTTTCTGGCGGCCCTTCCTCTTCTCAACCTGCAGCCATTTCACAGCTTGCTCGGTCCTCCAGCCACATTCGGACCGATGATTGTCGTTTGCTCTTTCGCTCAACTGATCTCGGTGTTGTGACCACCGAGGGGGGTTTCCTCCACCTCGGCCTCTCATTCTCGGACTTGGGTTTGGGTCGAAGACGACAGCTCCTTCGGTGTGGCTTGTCGAGTTTGCTCCCCCAACATACGTTTCTCTTTCGGGTGAAGTCTGTGGGAGCTCAGATCTAGGTTGAGACTCGTCTTCTCGTCAGATTAGCTGCTTGAGTAAGTTGGACTTCTTAATTATGGAGTCTCTGATTTGCAGCTCTCTTTTAGTTTCTCGATTGTGGGGTTTGGCTCGTTCTGGGGTTTAGCTCGTGTGTTGGTTTAGGTGGTCATAGCGGTGTGCTCGCGAAAAACATGGAAGGTAGTATTCTATCGTTAATGTGTCTTGTTTTTTTTTCCTTTTTTATTTTTTTTTGTTGTTGTCGTTTAGGTGTGCGTGTGTATGTTTGTGGGTTTGTTATTCTTCATTTTTAGAATTTGTTAATATCCGTTGGAGTTTTTAGTTTGATTTAATTCATGTTAGCGGCTCTAAGCTACCTTGGAGAGTCATCACTCTATATTCAGTTTAATAGCTGATAGACTAAACTACCTTAAGTTGTTCTAGTTTATAAATATCTGTGTTTTATTAATTTAAAGTTTTGTTTTGAAAAAAGAAAATAAATTATCCGAGCCATACGTGTTGACCCGGTCGAGTCAATCTATAAAACGGTTCGCGCCGGGACTGGACGGAGTCTTGTGACAAGGATAAAATCATATGTTACGTCATTATCAAACCATAAAACCTTAGCAAAATCATTTTCCCATATAAAACGTCACATGGATCCACCTGCCACTACATACACACACTCTCTCTCTCTCTCTCTCTCTCTCTCTCTCTCTCTCTCTCTCTCAATCCTACACACAGTGACACAGTCTGTCTTTTCTGTCTTCCCTTCTTCTCTCTCTCCCCCAACACACACACACACAGAGAGAAAGACAGTGAGATTGTCTGCTACAGAGCTGAACTCTTTATTTTTGCCGTTCCAATCAACACCACTCCAAATGGGAGTTCATTTGTGTTTATGAAAAAACATAAAAGCCCAATCCTTCCCTATTTTTTCTCCATTTCCTTGAGCAAAATTTATTGGATCGCCCTCTTTTTCTTTCAATTTCACATTCTTGAAGACTCCCAGATCTTGTTCTCCCTCTCAGACAGTTTATGTTCTAACAAAAGGCCATAAAGCTAAGGTCTTTATCCAAAAATCCCAATGAAACAATGGAGCACAGACACAAACTCACACTAATCATCACCCTAACATCCTTATCAGCCTCAGCAATTATTTCCCTCTTACTCTTTTATTTCCTGAGAAGAAAAACAAGAAATGCGCCGCCCACAGATAAGGAGGCCGCGTTTGGGTGCAAAGAAGAAGCGCCGGTAAGCACAGGGGATTTGATTAGATTTCGGGGCGGCGAGAATCTCGGCGTTGAGGACATTCTGGAGGCGCCTGGCGAGGTTATCGGGAAATCTAGCTATGGGACGGTGTATAAGGCTTGTTTGGATGGTTCGAATTCGCTTGCATTGCTTAGGTTTTTGAGACCAACTTGTACGCTGAGTGGGAAAGAGGTGAAGCCGATTGTGGAGCTGTTGGGGTCTGTAAGGCACCCTAATTTGGTGCCCCTGAATGCGTTTTATGCGGGTCCGAGAGGGGAGAAGCTGACGGTTCATCCTTTTCATGGGAATGGAAACTTGGCTCAGTTTATCAGAGGTAAAAGAGCTGTTTTGGCTGTGTTTTTTCGTAAAAAAAAAAAGGATTATTTTTGTATTTTCGCAATCGATTTTCTTGTCATTGTGAAGACAATAGTATGTTGTGATCTTTCTGGAGTGGGAACAGGTGGTGTTAGGGTATTTATTTTGGGAAGTTTTCATATGAATTAGGACTAATAATTGGATAAATCTGTGAGAAATGTATGTGTTAGTTGTCGAAATTCAATGTCATTGGTATTGAAATATGGTGTTTTGGTGGTTTGAAATGTGTTGAGAGTATAGGTTCGCAAATTTGAGTTAATCTTGATTCAGTCCTCTTAAGTTACAAATTTTGTTTGTGCACTTTTCAAAAGATTCTCAGGAATCATCGATACTATGCTCTGGTTGCTTCTTCAATGTTGATGTCGTCCTCTCATGTACATTTAGTGGTTTGTCGTGAAGTGCGTAGGCTTAATTTAAGGAGATGGTACCGATCATATGTAACGGTGTGGTAAATGATCTCATTGATTAGTGTGGTTCTTGATTTTACTCATTAGCTAATGGACTTAGATCACAGTTTGCTAACTAAGGTGTAGAATTATTGCCTGGCTAATGCCGTAAAACCGTAAGCTTTTATGTTGCGGTACATTTTCGGATCCATTTATGTGGAAAGCGAAAAATGACAAATCAGCTCGTATTATCATTTTGTTACTTCCTTTTTTTAAAAAAAAGAAAAAAAAAATCCAACATGTCGCTCTCGAGCTCTCATTTATCACTTAGCACATGAGACAAAACACCAATCAATATAACCGAAAAACGACTAATAACGCACGACTTTCAATGTGGGACACAGATGGCAACAAAAACCCTGAGGCCCACAGATGGCCCACCATATGCAGAATCGCAACCGGCATTGCTCGTGGGGTCCACCACCTCCACACGAGGCCTCTAATCCACGGAAACCTCAAGTCGAAGAACATTTTCCTCGACTTCCACCATAACCCGCGTGTGTCTGACTATGGGCTATTCCTTCTCCTGAACCCAACTGCAGGCCAGCACATGCTCGAGGTCTCAGCTTCCGAGGGTTATAAACCTCCCGAGCTAATCAAGATGCGTGAAGCATGCGAGGAGAGTGACGTTTACTCCTTAGGGGTGATTTTTCTCGAGCTTTTGACGGGAAAGAAGCCGATTCTTGATCGGGATTTTTATCTGCCTAGCGCCTACCGACCAGAAATTGTTGAGGGGATGGGTGAGGATCGGAGGGCGGCTGTAGAGGATGGTATATTGAGATATTTCCAGCTGGCGAAGGCTTGCTGTTCGCCTTCGCGCGTGTTGAGGCCCGATATAAAGCAGGTACTCAAAGGGCTTGAGGAAATTGACAAGTGAAAGTCGCACGCGTGGATGTGATTCGACATTGCTGATTTTTGGATAGTTTCACTAATGGAAGGGAAGAAAAAGAAATGTGGAATGTAGGCATGAAAGTTCTTGATCACTTGTTTGGTTTTCAATTTTCATTGATTTAGAAAGTTGAGAATGTAGATGTGTGCAAGTGAACTTTCTGTATTCAAATTCGAAAAGTTTTGACAAAATACTATTGACTAATTGATTATTAATTGGTTAATAAAATATTGGTATTAGTTTTAGTTTTGTGTGGAATTAGCCCCAAATTTCCAAATCACATGCCTTATCAGCTTAAAGTAGTCACTATTAAGCTTGTAAACAAATCAATTTTTTTTGATTCGATTCGATATTCGAATTCGAATACGAATAATGTTTTATATTCGGAAGTTATACGAATCCGAATTCGAATTTGTAGATATTCGATTCGAAATTTGAATATTCGATTCGTTAACAATAATTATATAAATTTTATAAATTATATATAGTATACATTTTGTTTATAATATATATGTATATATATTTATTGTTATATTCCTACTATTTTTATGACATAAAAAGTAAAAACATCATAAATTAACAAATTTTCCTAAAAATATATGAAAAATAAAAATTATTTTTTGTAATTATAATATTTTTTTGAAAACGAATTTCGAATCAAATATGTTAGAATATTCTAAACGAATCGAATACGAATCAAAAAATGAGTTCGTTAACGAATCGAATACGAATTCGAATCTTCGAATATTTTAACGAATCCGAATCGAATCTCTAAGTGTTCGCTTTGATTTGATTCGTTTACAATCCTAGTCACTGTGTTGAAAACGGACAAACGAATAGGGAAAATACTCATATATGGGACAAACACAACTTATAACAACAACAACAATAATCTTTATCTAAACATTTACTAAAAATAAGATGTTAAATTCCAATCTTTTTTTTAATTACCAATATAGACTAATATTTTCTAATCATTTGGTAGTGAAAAAACTAATATGTAATCTTAGATAGGATTTACCGAGAAAGTAGTGGCCTCACCAGATTTTTTTACCGTTGGATCGATACACACAGATTTTTTTACCGTTGGATCGATACACACGTACAAGTGTATGAGTGTGTGCAATCCAACAGTAAGCCCTTACCGGTGGAGTCGAACTTGCCTTGAGATAGACTTCTTGAGCGAAGCAGAGTTTCGACCGAGTTCAAGTCCAAACCTTGATGATTTTTTTTTTTTCATCACTTGATGTGGTGACCGGTGATTTCAGTTATAAGACTTCAATTCATAAAGTTCTAAAGAACTAAACACAAAATACCAAAGTTAATCTCTTTAGAAGCCCATAATACTACTCATGCAACAATTTTGCTCATACAAACAATAGAGTGTACAACTCCTTACCTGGCAAACATATTATATGAAAATTTCATACCAGATGCATATACAACACGATTATATACATGTATCTCAATTAAAACTACTAAATAAATTGCACAAAAAGATAATTAANTACACTAAAGGAATTCTGATTGCAGTACATTACAGTGGACTGTGTATTGCACTATATATGAATTCTGATTGCAGTGTCACAATCTCAGTACAAATAGTATTGTTTTGCTAGCACAGTACATCGAATCATACTTTACAGAAAACTGCCGAGTGTGTCAGGTCATAAGTTCCGAACTCAATACTCTAGCGTTTGTCAGCTAAGGAAAGAGGGATTCTGAAGGGCTCGTAAAATGAGAGTTTTCCCACAGAGTCCTAGCCGACATCTTTCAATATAATCGATTTTTTTATCCTTCATTGCGATAGATACGTATTAATTAATAGATTCGTGTGTTGGGTGAAAGGGTAAAAACCTAATCCAAGGGACCTGTTGCAAACAAGCTGACGAGGCCGCGAAACACTTGGGCAGATAGCTTATGTGCTCGAAAAGGCTCACCGTCCACATTCCATATTCCCTCCTTTCCGGATGAAGTGAATGTGAAAGCTGGAGTCTGCAAGACGAGAATGGACAAAAAAAAAGTCGAGCTTGGATAAATAATATATAAATATAATAATATATAGATACATATTAAGGAAATGAGATGACATACTTTATGGTGTTCGACAAAGTCAAAATCTAGAGGGTCACCACTTCTCCTTGTGAGCTGTATGAGGTGCCTATGCATAAACACCGTTACATAATTAGAAAAAAAGAACAATTCTCTCAGAGAGAGAGAGAGAGAGAGAGAGAGAGAGAGAATACCATAGATAAAAAGGGTGAGGGCAATCTTTTATTAATATAAGATGCATGAACCCATCTGAGAGATGAGCATCGGCTACTAGGCCATTGGGAGCCTTTTCATTTCGGCAAGATATCACGGCTGCACCCACACTAAGAAACTGTCCTTTGGACTTTGACCATCTCAGCCCGTTTAACTTTTCAGATGGGCTTGGTGGCCCAATTAAGGGGTCGTGTGATTTTGAGCTGCATACCGTGCAGTTAGCGCGGCACCTAACCCAATTCGGCCGTTTAGGGATACACCAAAGTCTTGTATTACTGACTTGAGGATCGATTTCGGAGCGACAGCTGGCACTTTCCGATTGGACTTCAACATAATTCACTTCTGCCTCGTATGACCTTGAAAATACATTTACAAGTATAACAAAGGACTTTATTACATACACACTAAATCTGCTGATATTATAATCAATATTGTAATAATATTCCTAAAAAGAGATTATAAATATATATATAATCAATAATCACCTCAGAATGTGTAATTATGCGAATAACATTACAAAAACTTGCATACCTATGCTGAAGAAAAACTTTTGTCCCAGCATAGTCGTATCTCTTAGGTCCCATCCATCGATATTTCTCGCTTTCTGTGATGACATCTCCATAGAAGCCATAACTAAAAGTTGCCCGAAGAAAGAAAGTTTAACAGTAATATGATCCAGGCAATTTTTTATTTTTTTTTCATTTTCATTTTTTCTTTATTGGGCAGATATATGCATTAATCTCGGTAGATTTTCTCATGTTCATGGCCATAATCTCTATGAACTGAATATGGAACAACTTATCTTTTTCCACAGTGGCGAAAACTCCACAGTTTATTGGTAATATTTTAGTGCAAACTGATATAGATAGTCAAATCCAGTGTTAATAATAAAATATAAGACAGGTTTTCACATCAGATAAGGCATAATGGCAATATAAATACCCAGCAAAAGAAGCTGCATAGCGTACACAGGGTTCTTCAATTGATGCATGAGTCTCTTTCCATCTTACAACTTGAGCTATATCAAGGTCCACCCTTTTACCAAGGATAATATGCAAGGCTGATGTCACCGGGTCTCGAGCCCCAGTTGTACTGCAAAAATTAAAATAAGTCACAATAATGAGCCTAATAAAAATATCAGCTATATATGCTGATGGCAGAGTTCAAAGAAAAAAAAAATCATAGTTGTGTAGTTCAGTTACCACCAGAAGTTTTATCCAGAGGGTAGCAAGGAATTTTCTGAATTTTCAATAATGGGAAAATAAACATGAAATTCAGATATGGGAAGAATCCAGAGTTATATTTTATTTTGAACGGGAGGAACGTTTGCTCCGCGATTTTGCTGTTAATCAGTAGCAGTAATTGCACAGACTACAAATTCTAGTTTTTGTCCCTAATTAGGAGTAAGAAAAGGAGTAAGACTGACTCAAAATAAGGTAATGCTGAAGGTACCAAATCACAATGGCATCGGTTGATCCAGCTGGAATAATTCCAAATCTGAACATTTCATTAGGAAAAGGAAACTCAGGATCTTGTTCTGCAACAATAAAAGTTATAAATAAGCAAAAAAAAAAAAAAAAGATCACTTAAATTGATTAACTCTATAGTGTAATTTGACGGGTGTTTCCATAAGTTTCGGAGCTCCCTATTACCCTGAAAAATTAATCATAAACAATACAGACATAGAGATTTTTGTTGATTAGCATACCACTATTTTGGTCTTGAGGTCCAACATGTTCGGAGCCTGTGAAAATGAGGAGAGTTGACTTTATTGTGGTCATGGACTCGAAAAATGGTTCTTTCAACATTAATAAACTGAAGTATTTTCACTCACTCTCGACGGGCTGCATGGAATCAGTGGGGCTTGGTGGATATGGAGCTTTATGCCTCGACAAGAGAATCCCGTTAAGAATTTCATTGAAAAATCCATCACCACCCTAGTAACACGAAAGAGAAATCATACAAAAGAAAAATCAAGAGTACAAAATAACTATGTACATAATAAATATACTATATACAATCAATTTCTGCAGAGAATAAGTCCCTAAACATAATGAATGAATTTAGAAATTGCGGGGATAGAAGGGTACAACTACTTACAACAGCTACAATACCGTCAAATAATCTCAGATCCCGATTACTGGTTGAGGCCAAAACATCACGTGCATGCCCAGCTCTCTCTGTCACTAATACCTTTATAAAATAGCAGAGTGGATGAAAATGAAGAAGATATATCCACTATGGAAGTGTACCGAGCGATAAAATGAAAAACTGCAGTTGTGATAGCAAGCCACACAAAAACACACACTAATAATAGATAGAACCTTAAATCAGAAAATAATGCACAACACTTGTAAAGAAAATAGCTTTGACCATGTGCAGAATGTAGGCCTGCAATCTATCTGCATGGATAAAATGAGAACTAATATTTGGACAGATGTCCCTGATATGTGAAACCTTCAGTTGCATATTTCCACATCCCAAAATAATCTCCCTCGAAAATTCTAGAACCTTCAACTCGACTTCTTGATCATCTTTATAGCCAATCATGCTAATTATACACATGTATGTTAATACATTACACAATAGCACATCAAATGAAGCTCATGTGGTTCAGTGTTTTTATGGTTGTTTCAGCATATATATTCTGACGAAGATTGTTTACTTTTGACGATGTTTAAAGGAATTCTGCTGCATGTTTGAACTCAATGCCAATCCAATCCTAAAAACACATTAACTTATAATGTTAAATCGGAAATGCGCAAGAGTAGAATACATTTGGAGGACAGAAGAAGCCAAGCTAAGTGGTCATAAATTTTATTATTTACAGAATTTGGAGAATTTTTGAGCTTCCAGAACATGGACTTTCAGAATTTTGTTTCCACAGCAACACATTTGAGATAAAAGCCAAGGTGGAATTGGATTCATGCAATCCGCATAAACAATAAGCTATTACCGGATATGATTCCATAAAATGGAAAAAACAGAAAGACTAATCGGTATAACATAGTAACATACAACAAGAACAATGTTATACTGAAGATATTCGGAGAGGTAGATTTGCTGGTCTTCATATACTTTGGTCCATGATATATAACGGCAAAATTGCCAATATGTGAACAATTGCAAAAACTCTTGCATCCATAGAATAGAGATCACAAAAGAAAAAGTATAGTATCTAGTCAGATAACCTACACTCTAAAGCAGGCTCGAAAAGCATGTGGGAGGTAAATCGAAGGATGAGTTTTTTTTTTTTCAATACTTAAGAGAAGTCGATAATGTACCTTTGTTTTCACTTTGGCTTTAAGAAATAGTGGGGCTACTGCTTCCCAGATTCTACATCCTTGTCCTTTGCCACTCCTTGGGTGAACAAAGACCTAATAGATACAAAGTAATGTCCAAATCGAACAAGAAAAAAAAAATCAACATAAAAAAAATAAAAAAAAATGAAAGGTATGACTGTATGAGACATAAGATTGATTATTCGTAACACCCATGTTTTCATAAAATAAGTTTTCATTAGAAATGAGATTAAACTGACATTTGTAATAAAATGAGTGCTGCATTTTCGGAAACAAAAGTATTGCTATTAGTAGTACGGCATTTGACTCAATCAACGAAATGTAATGTCAACGTATATGCTTCGGCTCATAATAATATGATGTGGAAAACGTGACTGATAGAAAATAAGCATACAATGCTGGAATTA
>BKCP01009404.1:51908-62881 GCA_008636005.1 Striga asiatica | reverse complement strand
AAAAAAAAAAAAAAAAAGAAGAAGAACAAAAAAAAATAAAAAAAATGCATCCAGTGAAAAACAAGCCAGTCATCAATTGAAGTCATAACTGGACGGACATCCAATGTCAAGAAGCTCATTTCAAATTACCTCCTCCACTTTTGTCTTACCGACAACCATTTTATCTTTTGTCTCCGAAAAGCCCTTTCTCAAAAACATGCTTGTTGTAGCAGCCGCAGAAATAAGGCGCTCTTGCATCGCATGCCTGGTAGATGGTTGCTGGAAGATAGCCCACCGGCTTTTGACTGCTGACCCGACTTTCCCTGCCACATCACTAACGTTTTCCTTTGCATCCTTTGCAACCTCCCCAACAAATGTTCCAGCAGAGTGTCCTGCCTCTTTGAGCTTGACACCTAGTTTTCAACATTCAGGCGTGACCCACTCGTCGTAGGTACAAGGAATGTACTAAACGCTAAAAGTAGCTAAAAGATATGCAACTAAGGACCAATAAACACTATGCGGAATTAAAAGACGTACCCGAGGATTGAAAAAAATCATTAGCTTTCTCTTGCCACAGGGGCGAAACCGCTGAAGGCATTTGAAGTATCCAAAAATACAACTTCCACAGGGAAAACAAAACTAGTTGAGTCTGTTCAATTCAGTCACACAAAACCAAAAAAGGATGCGTATAAGCCTCATTAACTCAGACGAGCACCACACTAAGGCAGATATCAAAGCGGATTAACTTCACCGTTATGATTTATCATTCAATTATTATAAATAACAACAACATACCCAGTATATTCCCAACAGGTTGGGGTCTGGGGGGTCAGTTGTACGCAGACCTTACCCTTGTAATTATACAAGGAGGCTGTTTCCGTAGCGACCCAGGGTGCATTACGCCGTTTGATATATATATTTTTTTTTTCTAGAAACTTCACTAATAGAAGAAGCACTAGAATTTAATTGAGCCATTTTGATCTAGTCCATTATTAGCACTATGCGAGGAGAATTGTCAACAATGACTCTTCCAGCTCCATTTGCAATGGACAAACATTCAATTATTATAAATAAATAAATCAACTGTATAGCATAACTATTGAGTTTTGTCATCCGTGAACTAAACCATTGGAGCAGCAGATTTCACAATCATAAGTGGTCAACTGTTGAACACTAATCAACAGTAACAGCGAATTTTCAAACCAGCAACGCATCGCCATAAATAATTTGACAGGAAAGATAATTAAAAGAAAACGAATTACTAGTTCCAAACCACTAATGGTTTTGACCGATCATCAAAGGATGACAGTATTGAAATCCGAACCAGGTAAATCCAAACAACAGACCATATGATTCAAAAGCAAGGACTCATCATTCGAGGCGAGAGGGAAAAAGGAAACAGGGGAAAAAATAGAATTATAAAACAAGAAATCAAGAAAAATCACCTCTGTTTCGTTTTCTCCGCCTCTGTTCCCCTTGAAATCAAACAAACAAGATCGATGGATCAGTGCAAAACCCTAAATAAAGAGAAAATCAAGCTCTTTCTAACCTTTTACTTTTCGTCGGCTAAATAATCCGAAAAATCAAAGAACGATCGACGGCGGAAAATGTGACAGTGGTAGAATAGAATCAGCTTGCGTTATACGACGGGGAAAGAGAGAAAAAAGAAAAAAATATCTTTCTTTTCCGTTTTCTCGACCAATGGGAGCACACCACGTGGCATGTCCACCGTGGACCACTGTTGCAGGCTAGCACGCCTCCCCTTCTAGATGCTTCAAGGCATAACGGTCTGTTCGTCTGTATGGCGCTCCTCCTGATTTCAATTTTAACCTATCAACAGTAATTAATATCTGTAACAATTTTTATTGTCCTTTTATACTTGTGTTCTAGCAAGTAATAACAATTTTTTATTTAATTATTTTACGATCACTACATAAAAAAAAATAAACTCGTCATAAATTTTTAATTAATAATGGAATCTACTAGTGAACTTAATTGTTGAAAAATTAAACAGAACAGTTTTCTTTCTTTTTTTTTTTACAATTGTTGCAACAAATATTTATTATGAGGGAGTACACTTGTATAGTACAGCCAGCCCAAAAACATGATCATAATTAATCAATTTTCTTTTTTTGTACAATTGTTGCAGCAAATATTTATTATGAGAGAGAACACTTGTACGGTACAGCCCAGCCAAGCCAAAACATATGTTCACAAATCATATAATTAATTAATAATCATACGAATTACATAGATAGTGCTTGCCAAACAAAAAATCTTTTGAATCAAGCAACACCGCCAAGAATAATCTCCCCCAAATCCAACGGCCAACCAAGCATATAGAAACCTATCTAGAGGAAGACGACAGCAAGGGCTCCTCCTCAACTCCGCCGCCGCCCTCCTCCTCCGCCCACTCCCGATCTCCGTCAACATACCTCCTCCAAAATCCATGCTCCCGCCATATCCACCCCATCTTCTCTATCGGCACACCCTTCGTCTCCGGCAGCAAAAAATACACAAACCCCGTCATCACCCCGACCCACCCTGCAAAAAACACGAACGCCCCCCACTTGAACGCGCACAGCAGCGCCAGGTACACCTGCCCGATCAAAAAGCTGAAGAAGAAGCTAACCGCCACCGTCACACTCTGCCCCGCCGACCTCACCTCCAACGGGAAAACCTCGCTCGTCACAAGCCACCCGAGTGGGCCCCACGAGAACGCAAACGCCACCACATACACGCATATCAAAACCACAACCGCCACATTATACCCAGGGCTCAACGCCCCATAGTCCCCGAGCTTCGCGGCCATAATTCCCCCGACCATCACCTGCGCGGCGAACATTAGCAACCCCCCAAGCATGAAAGTCGGGCGACGACCCAAACGATCGACAAAAAGAGATGAGACGAAAGTCGTCACTATCCCGAGCGAGTTCGTGATGAGCGACGAGATGAGTGCGTCCGATTCGTCCGACCCAATCGTTCGGAAAAGGATCGGCGCATAAAAGGATATAACCGTAATCCCCGTCATCTGCTGGAAAAACGGGATGGCCACAGACATTACTAAGTAGGGACGGTAAGCCCGTTTTAGGAGTTTTGCGAACGGGCGTTTGATTTGGGCCGAGGCGCGGTCGGCGGCGGCTATGAGGTCGTCGAGCTCGGCCTCGACGTTGCTCGTGCCTCGGATTTTTCGGAGGAGGTGTTTGGTGGCCTCTGCGTCGTGGCCTTGCTGGATGAGGCTGTTGGGGGTCTCGGGAAGGAAGAGTGTTCCGAGGATGAGGATGGCGGCGGGGGCTATGGCGGCGGCTAGGGAGATTCGCCAGCCGAGATCTGTGTTGATCTTTGAAGTGCCGTAGTTGAGGAGAGAGGCAGAGGTGCTCCCGATGGAGAGGGAGCATTGGAAGCCGAAGCTGAAGGCGCCTCTGTATTTCGGAGGGGACATTTCCGAGAGGTACAAAGGGACCGACTGCAAAGGATTTTTCAATTTTTTTTTTGTTCTGTGTGAGTGTTGAAATTCGTGGAACTGAGTACTAACAGAAAAAAACATATAATATGGATAATGGCAATCATCGTTTTAGGTAGCTAATCGAAATTTCGTTTCATAGCAGAAAGGCACACAGTTAATTGGATTTTAGTAGAAACTGCACAGCACGATTAACTAACCTGGTTTGCAAAGCCAACTCCGACTCCAAGAAGGAGACGGCCTAAAATCAACATGTAAATGTTTTCAGCGGCACCTCCAATGACGCCACCAAACAGGAACGCGACCCCACCTACTATGGTGGACCTCTTGCGCCCAAAGTCTCTAGTGACCCGTGAAGCGAAAAAGGAGGCTATAAGACCCGATATGTAGATCGAGGACGAGAAAGCAGTCAAGAGCTGGCTATCGAATTTGCAGTAGTTGCTCGTCTCTGTCTCCTTGCTCGTGTTGTTGTAAATGCCGGGAAAGAATTTCTTCACAAATGGCTCCATCGAGGTCACTCCACCTTCACCGAAACCAACACACACATAAATAATTAAAAGTTACAAGTAAAAAATTTCAGCACATAACCAAGAAAACTCCCTGCATAAGTGGTTATTTCCGTAGAACAACACAGAATCGTGCACTCGATTTCTCTGCCTAACGTTAAACTAGGGCTGAGATCTCATCACATAGTCTCCTATTTTTTACACGTACGGAGCCACAAACAGAAAAAGGGACAAACAAACTCAAATCTATCACCGAAAATCAACATTTGCTAACCAAACAAGATTTCTCCTTGGAATATACTTTGAGCATAAAAAATCTGTAGATTTAACAAAATAATGAAAAAAAAAAAAATACCAGTAACTCCAGTGTCATAGCCTAAGAGAAGTCCACCAGTGGCTGCAGTAATACAAGAAAGCAGCACCATTGTTGTAATCTCGCCATCATACTCTGCTGTTTGAGCTCTGTTAGTGGGTACGCCGATGGCCATTTTCGGTAAAATGCCTTCCTGAACGAAAAAAAGACAATGATGAAGAAGGTACGCATTTGTTCGGTCTTCAGAGACTTTTATATATATATTCGTTTTTTTTGTAATAATTGAAATTGTAAAAATATTAAATTATTCTTTAATATAGCAATAAACAGTTATTTTCATATAAGATGTGTGGATCGTGTGGTTGATGGAAACGCACACGGCACAACTGGTTGATGGGGTATTCCAAAGTTCAATTTGAATTTTAGGATTTTTTATAATTATCTATCAGAAATATTAGTAAAAGTATTTATCATCATTTAATATAAATTGATGTGTTATAATAACAATTAATAATTGTGATGTGGGAGTAAAATAACGATTGATTGTATAAATATGTGAATTAATAAATAATAAATTTAAAAGCGAAATTTGATGGATTTTTTTGTTTGGAAGTTGTATTAAAAGATATAATTGTAAAAAAAAAAGAATGAATAGTGGAATTTTAATTATTGAGTGAGATAACATATTGAAAACATACCTAACCGCTCACTTATTTTAAAGGTTCATTTCAACTAATTTTTATGCATCACATACAAATAAAATCAACATTGAGATTAACCATGTCTACTTTATTAGTTCGTCATAAAGTTCATTCGAAAAGCAATGATAGTCATGTCACATGTCTGTTTGTTGACTATGACTTTTAACTCCTTATTAATAAAATAATTTAATTTTTAATCTGTTTGGATTAAACGGTGGCATATGAAAAGGGTTTAATGCACCAAATCCTCTTGTATTATACTAAGGCATGCTTGTTTATGAAATAATTCATTTCACACTCAAAATCTAACTCAACTTTAATTCAACCCCACTATCATTTATATTATTTATATAATTAAATATTATAAACCAATCATTCTTACATATCACATCAACTTTAATTCACTATTCATCCACTCACATAATTTTAACTACCTATCATCTCCAATCATTTATATCCTACTTTTACATCAAATCATTAATAATCATTTTATTTTAAACATTATTTTAATATATTATTAAAATCCCACTAACAATTAATCATACTACCTTTTTCAAAATTAACTCTAGTTAACTAAAATAACTCATTTTGAATGAAATATTTCATAAACAAGCACACCCTAAATTTGCGCGTTTCCCCCTGTATTTTAAAAATTGCGTGAGAGTGCATGCGCGTGCTGTGCGGCTTTTTCTTCGTTTTTTCACCCCAAAGTGGCAGAAATTACTGTTTTACCCTTGAATTATGTGCAAAACCTAAATGGTATGAAATGTGGGCAACAAGATTTGAACATGGGTTGGAAAGGAAGGAAACGACCGCTCAACCACTAGGCCATATGAATGGATTTGTAATCTATTGAACATACATATATCTATACATCATACTGAAATGAATTAAATAGTTTAAAAATAAGTAAATAAATAAAATAAAAGGATAATATGTCAATTTACTATAAATTAAATAATTATTAATAATAATAATACAAATAACTTCCAATAAATTAAATTAATTTAAAATAATAAAAAAAATTAAATTAAAATAAAGTAAGATAAAATTTAATGTATTAACGTGAACTAAAATTAAATAAAGTTATAATTAAATAAATTTTAAATGAGAAAAATAAATACAAAAATGAAATTAATAAATAAATAAAATTAAAATAAACTAATTAAAGAAAAATAAAAATTATAATTATATAAGATAATAAAGTATAAAAATTATAATGTAAAATAAATAATAAGTCAAATGTCTTATTACAAAATAATAAATTAAATAAATAAAGAACTGAAATAAATATAATATAATATAATAAAAAATATTATTTATCAAATAATTTTAATATGATTTACTCATAATAAATATATTACTATTTAATATAAAAATAAAATGATCTTTTATAAATATATAGATTTACTTAATTATTATATTATTTATTATTTAACTACAATTTTTTATATTTATTTATATTTTATTTTAATTATTTTTTTTCATTTAACATAATAAGTTATTTAAATTATTTTTTACATTTAATTTTATATAATTTAGTTTATTATATTTGAATTATCATAAATTTATATTTTAATAATTTAATTTAATATAATTTATATATTCTAAATTTAATTTCACTTATCCTTAACAATGTCCATATATATCAAACATTTCTAGTTCTAACACTCAACCTTGAGTGGTGTAGTGATTGCATTGCTTGTCTTGCTCCCATGAGGTATCGGGTTCAAATTCTAAGGGCTGTAATTTTTTTAATTTCTCGCGATATATTAATATTCATAGGGTATAACGGGACTTTTGATGAAAAATTTAATTTCTCGCGATATATTAATATTCAGAGGGTATAACGGGACTTTTGAAGAAAAATTAACGCCGTTAACGGAGAAATGGAGACAAGGGAACGTGTAGAGACAAGGGAACGTGTTCACTTGAAACCTTGATAGAAGGGAGTATGACGCAATTTTTAAATTCGATGGGGAAACGCGCAGATTTAATATAATACAGGGAGGTTTGGTGCATTAAATCCCCTATGAAAATGTACACATTAATTTCATCTCATTTTTCCCCTATAAACCTCACTAACATTATTAAAAAAAATAGTTATATTGTATATTTTTTTCAACAAAATATTATCCATTCACTCACATATATCTAACTATAAATTTTATCAATTAATATTTGCTTAATTTTATATTACATCAATTTTAATCATTATATTTTTTTATTTTATATTTATTTATACCCTTAAATTTACCTGACTTTTGTCCACAAATAATTTCTTTCTACTCTTCACGGTCAAAACTTCTGGAAAAATGGTATTATCCAATCACACGAAACTAATTATAAAATTTATAATGGAGCGCGACTTTTATCATATTTACGATGGAGTACGTTTAATGGAGTCGCATCACAGCAGCTGCCCTCGCGTACACGTAGCTTTTATTAGCAAACACTCAAAGGTTGACATTATTTGTACACACGTTTTAAATAATCTTAACTACAATAATTATATTATTAATCACCTTATTAAATTTCGAAAGAGATGCAATCGTGTACGACAACCGAAAGATACTGTTACAAACCCAATTTCAAACTAAGGCCATACGAATTTAATTCAAACGATTGGTTGAAATTTTAAGTCTCAATCCTAGAAAACATCAAACGAAGATTTTCGTCAATTGAACGTGTGTAATTGGGACTTGGTACCAAAACTTGTCAATAGTGTGATTGATTTTAGCCTCGAAAGGGGGCCTTGTGGCTAATGTAGTGAACATCCATTTAATATAAGGAACTTGGTTAGACAAAACCACGCCACATATTTGTAAAGGAATTAGTGTATGAACAACGGGCAAAAATCGAAATATTGAAACGAAAGTTGTGTAAAAGAATTACATATAAATAATTGTATTGAAAAATATTATCTATAATTTTTGGGGATGATCCTTTATATCAATATGAAATAGATTTCGAAAACATTGAATAACCTTTACTTGGGTAAAAGAACTATATAGATTTAAGTTTTCTTTAGCAATAAACCATGAATATGAAATAATGAAAACAAAAGAAAAAAAAAATATAAGACATCTTAGGATTCAAAAATTAAATCTGGCTGCATTTATTGTAAAACAAAAAAAAAATTACAAATGATAATTTACAAACGAAGAGATAATATCATTTGAAAGAGACAACTCATGAATTGAATTGTGAAAACTGAAAAGAAATATGCATATATATTGTTCATTTCTTAAATGAACTTTCAACTATACTTTAGGTTGTTTCATATTGGTTTTTGGTGCTTTGTATTTTTAGTTGGTATAATTTGTTTTATTTATTTATTTTTTAAATCTGGAAGAGGCCACTCAAAAACATGCGCATAAAGTTTTTGCATTCGTTTTTATTTTTTTTATTGGTCCATAATTATACAACTATAATTTATGAATACACAACGGGTTAATTTTATTGTTAATGTTTTATTTGTATATGGTAAATTGTTTTCTTAAGAATGACTATAATGTATCATCTTTATCGAAACATTGCGACATATAAAGTTCCACAACTTGCAATAAATGCAACAACTATTTTTTCTTCATCATATATCACAATTGTTAGTTTTATTTTTTATTGTTTCAAACTTATTTATTATTATTATTAAATGTTTTATTATTGTCATTTGGAAATAATTTTGTATCTATAAATAATAAGTTAATTATACTTATCTTAAATTTCATGCAAACTATGTTTGGGCTATTGATCTAACATTGATGGTAATCATCTTGAGTATTTTTTTAATATAATAAGAAAATAAAAATACAACTTTAAAGTATATAATAAAAAAATTCAATATGTATAGACATAAACTTTTATTTTGTACATTCGATATGTATAGACATAAACTTTTATTTTGTACAATGAGGTGAACATTTATTGTCAGAGTTTGTATACAATATAAAAATAATTGATTTAGTGTTCAAACATAGCATCTAATTTAGTTACATTTATGGGTAAGCAATATAAGAATATTGTAAAATGATATTATGAAATGAAAAAAAAAAATTAGAAAATGATAACATAAAGAGTGAGAGGTCTCAACAACAATATGAGTGATAGAAAATGATAATATAGTTTTGAATGGTCCTATTGATTGAATTTGATCCAATAATTATTTGTACCATTTATGTCATTTGAGCTTAAATGTGAGGTTTTACAAAAATAGGTGAAAAGTGGTTCCCCTTCTTTGTTTTAATAAATACACAATTATTAGCTAAAACTTTTATAAATAAAATTAGCATAATGTATCAGTTATCGTTTAATTTCTATTCACATAACAAATATTGTTTTTTCATAAGAAAATGATGAGAGCATATTATTGCAACTGAACATAGCAGTAAATAAAGGTAAACACTACTTATTATAATGTATCAACTACTTTTTCCTTATCATATATCATAATGTTAATTTTATAAAAAAAAATAAATAAATAAATCCTTTTAAATTTTATATAATATAATATAAGTGTCTTTTTCGTATTACTTTACGAAATTTTTGTCAATGTGCATTTCTAATAAATATATTTAATTGCAATTCTCATTGATTTCATGCAAAAATAAGTATTTTAATATTACATTGAAGTACAATTGTCATAGATTTCATGCAAAAAAAAAGTATTTAACAAATACACAATTATGCGACAAAAAATTTTCTAAATAAAACTAGCATAATATGTCTATTGTCGTTTGAATTTGTTCATATAACAATTTTTTTTCTCATAAGAGAGTGATGAGAGCATGTTATCGCAACTGAACATTGCAGTAGGTAAAATTAAACACAACTTATTAATGCAACAACTACTTTTTTCTTATCATATACCATAATGTTAGTTTTACAAAAATGTTTTTTTTTTCTTTTAGATTTTATATAATATAATTTAAATGCCTTTTTCGTATTACTTTACAAAAATTTTGTCAATGTGCATTTAAAAAAATTATATTGAATATAATTCTCATTGATTACTGGATCTATTTATAACTTTACGAAAAATGATCAATCTTTCACGTCATTCTTTAATCACCATTGCACTTATTTTGCAAGATAATGAAATGTTGAGATTTATTTTGTTAACAAAAAATTAAAAAATTTGTGGACCAATTTATAACTAAATAAGTGCAGATCGAAATTGGGTCGTTTTTATTTTTTTTTTCTTTAGTTTAATTTATATATGAAAATTTTATTTTTTTCATCTTCGTACATATTAACTTTAATTATTCATATATTATTTTATTTGTAGAATAGTAATTATGGCTTTATTTTTTTTTGGGATTTATGAAAATTATATTATCACGTAGACATTTTTATGAAAAAATTTGAATGAGTATCATTAATGTAACAAATAATTTTTTAATGGCATGTCACATATTTGTAAGCTTATGAATTTAATTTTAAAAATTTTAAGAAAAATATATATTGTATTTTTTAGTTACAAACTATTATATGTTATTATTGTTTATAGAGTCACGAATTTATATTGTCTAATTATTATTACAGTTGGTGATAATGAACACACTTCATCTACTATTAAATGTATTAATAAAAATTTTATTTTACATTATCTCATTAGATGTTTTTTAAAATAATCTTTTATTAAATTATAATTCATTCACATCATTTTTAATATTAGGTCGCGCAACGCGCAGGTGACGTACTAGTTAATTTTTAAAAATGTGGTATGGTTAGCTGTTCGTGAGATTTTGAGTTTATAATAAAATAATATATATAATAAAATAATTAAAGTTGATTTGATATAAAAGTATGAGAGAGATGATATGAAGTGATGATTAGCTCAAATTATGTGAGTGAATTAATGTTGATGTGATGTATAAGAATGATTGATTTAATATATTTAATTATATTGATAATATTATGAATAGTGTGGTTGAGTTAAAGTTGAGTTAGATTTTGATCATGTATTGAGAAAATTTATAAACATTGTAGGTATGAGTCGAAGCGGTGGT
>BKCP01009404.1:22933-40182 GCA_008636005.1 Striga asiatica | reverse complement strand
AAAAAAATAAAAAAAAAATAAAATAATAATAATAATAATAATAATAATAATAAAAAAATAAAAGCAAAGGAAGGGAAGACAAGCCTTGTCAATTTAATTTGGTGCAATAAAGAAAAGAAAAATAGAACATCATGAAATATTACCATGTTTTTATGTTAGTACAAATTTTGTACACAATTGCTATAATAATAATTTTAATATCAGTTTATTCAATTAATTTGTTATAATCAAGCAAGATTGTAAAAAATATATTATTATGATCAATATAAATGTGTAAGTTAAATAATTTATATTTATATCGTTCATTTTTACTAATGATAAAACCTATAAAGTGTGATTTTTTTTATTATACTAGTAAAGTGCACGTGCGATGCACGTGGTGGCGAATGTTTTTGGCCAATTAAGTTTAGTAAGATAAATTAATTAATTTATTAAGCATATGATTGCAAGAACAATATAAAATGTAGAACAAATAAACTCCTAATATATTTTTTTTAAGAATAACATAATGATGTCGTAACATAAAAAGATTTAAATAACATATCACAACCCTAACAAAAATATATGAAAAATGAGTCCCTAATAAAACATTAAATAACAAAATAAGAACCTAATGTATATTATAGATGCATGAGTTCTTTTATTTATTTATGTTAGATTCAAGAGTGATTTTCTTTCATTTTCGTTTTGACGTTCTCATAAGAAACATTCATATTCGTTAGAGTCAAATACATCAATAGTATTGCAAAATTCTTCTAAATTAATTTGGCAAAACGTCTACTTTATTTAACACTTAGAAATATTTTATCAAACATATAGTCAAGCTTCATGATTGTATGATCATTATAAGGTATTTAAACTTAAGTTTATAAATATCTCTGTAAAATAACCAACCGTGTTATTAAAGTTCCTGATATTATTTTTAATCATTGTATAAACAACTACATTACTCTCTCTATCTCTCTCTCTCTCTTCATACAGACAAATTGGCACCTACCCCATTGGGTGGGAATGAATTTCATCTCTAAATAAAAGTTGTCTTTCCATAATCATGTACTTCTCCGGAAACACTAAATTATTTTTTAAAATCATCACATATTACATAAAAGTACGTACTCTAAAGTAATTGCGCATATGATCAAGCACAATACACATATAAGATTTAAATATTCTTATAAAAAAGTGACAGCTTATTCAAACATATAATTTTTTTTTTTTACCAAAATCAAATATTCCATTTTCAGTGTTATTTATTTGAAAGATAAACGAACTACATAATCTATTATTTGAAAATCATTAAACTTTTTGGTTGTTGCAATAATTTTAGAGTTGTTAATCATAATACCCTTGACACTCGTTCGAATTTACTATATTTATGTGTCTAATAACTATTTAATGCATTTCTTGTCTAACTTTTTGCATCATACATATATAATGCTTCGAAAAATCAAGATAAAGATCCTTTCTTGATTCTTCAATAATAAAAAAAAAAAACAATGAGCAATATTGAGAAGCATATAATTTGTCAAAATATTTCAGGTGAGAAGAATTTGAATTCTATTATATTATGATACTCTTAGTCATCTGTGAACTCTATCATTATGAAGTCATTATTAAAGTTATGGTCTATATATTATGATAATGTAGAATCATTATTTATGAAAACCATTTTTATAGAGAACATATATTTAAATGCTAGCAACAAGAAAAAGTAGTAATTTTAAAAGATTTTTATTTCTTGATATTGATATTCATACTTTTCTAAGAAAATTCAGACTTTTCCTTTTCCCCATTACACTATTTTTTTTTGTTTGTTTTTAATTTTATTCACAAATACTATTTTATTTGTTGAAAGAATTAGAGCATATTTATATGCACTGCGTTTTTTTAACGTGTTTGATAGTAATAATTCATTTGATAAAAATGTACTTTTATATGTTTATATGATTAAAAGGTTTTGGATTTTTTTTTATATTTTTTGATAAAATATTAAGTAACTAACTCATTTTCATATTAAAAAAAAAAAAAACATATATATTTTACACTATTATGGTGTTCTCTTTCAAGTAGTAATTTAATAATAGTTTAACTCACAACTCATTTATTTTTTCTTTCATCTCATCGTTAATGTTGGTAATAGTTGTCCGTTTACATCAATTTACACTTTTTTCTTAGTATAATTATTTCAAATATACGTAAGAAAAATATACCACAAGTTTATCTAATGTTATTTTTCAATTAATAAAATTGAGGTAACATGGATCTATAATTTATTTTATAAGATACTTTTAGATCCATTTATTATTTAAATTGGTATTAATATATATATATATATATATATTATTTTATATCAATAGACATAACTATATTATTTTAATTTTTTTTACAGTACCTTGGTCAAATCAAACATCTTTGAAAAGAAATAATGTAATATATTACATATATAAAAAGTTAACAAATAAAAAAATATTAACTATTTTTAAATTGAAAATTTTAATGTACAAAGTATTTAAATTTTAACTAAAAAAATTAAGAATAACTTACCGATTTCTAATACAATATATGTATATATATGTGTGTGTGTGTGTGTGTGTGTGTGTGTGTGCATCTTAAGTATGTTTTACATTTGTCATTTGCCAGCTCCAATTGATATATGACATTTTTTAATTTTGTCATTTTTTTTTAAAATTTTAAATGGAATGCGAGCTATAAGCTTTCTCATTATGTAGTCTTAATTTTTTATTACGTAGAACATCATTCTTACACCTTGTTTAGTTATTATAATACTAATAAAATAATTAAGAACTTTTAAACCTAGATGTATCTTTTTTTTTTTTTGAAAAAATTACTAATTATCATAAATTAAATGATAATTATATTGAATGAGTTATATTTTGTATCATTATCAACAATTTTCAAAATAATTAACTACACACAATATTATATATAATGTAAAATTTTTTAATTTGATTTGGAGTCATACTTTTACTGCAAGGAAATAATGAAATTCTAATGAAAACATGTTACAACAGAATTTCAATGCCAATTCTAACGATATTTTCATTGTTACTACTCTCGTTTGAATTTTTAATGAAAATTCTAACTAAAATATTTTGTTAGAATCATACACAAATCCATGTTTATTCCATTGTCCAGACACATGCCTCATCTCAAAACATATAGCATAAGATGTCTAACAAAAATTATGGGAACAATTTTCATAATTTTAATCATGCTCCACCTACTAAGAAAACAAAATTAAAAGAAAGAAAGATACATAATGAATTAATTTACAACTCAACCAATTATAATGTAATTCAGCTCATAACTTTATTAAGGTTATAACATAAACGCGGTATCACAACTAAAGGAAATATGATAAATTCTAATGAAAACATGTTACAACAGAATTTCAACGCCAATTCTAACGAAATTTTCAATGTTACTACTCTCGTTTGAATTTTTAATGAAAATTCTAATTAAAATATTTTGTTAGAATCATAGACAAATCCATGTTTATTCCATTGTCCCGACACATGCCTCATCTCAAAACATATAGCATAAGATGTCTAACAAAAATTATGGGAACAATTTTCATAATTTTAATCATGCTCCCTATTAAGAAAACAAAATTAAAAGAAGAAAGATACATAATGAATTAATTTACAACTCAACCAACTATAATGTAATTCAGCTCATAACTTTATTAAAGTTATAACATAAACGCGGTATCACAACTAAAGGAAATATAATTAATAATAATTAATTAATAAATTTGTATTTGATTAATTAAATATTAAATGGATTATAGTGTATTACTAATTTGACATTAAAAATATGTCAAATTAAAGATTTTTAGGTAAATATTAGTTATTAGTTAAAAAAAATAAGATGAGATGGATATTAGTGTATTATTAATTTGCCATTAAAAATATACTAAAGTAAGGATGTTTTAGGTAGTTCATATTTTTACAAAAACACTCGTCCTTTTAGAGTAGTATAGATAGATAGATAACTTATGATTTTAAATACTATATACATATGCACAATATAACATATAAAATTTTATTTGTATTTATGCATGTCCACATAATCAAATACTAGTTTATATGTAGATTTAGTTTAGTATGATTAATTTGTATGGATCAAATATCAACCTGACAACACCTCAAACATTATTGATTATCGCAATTAATTGATTTGGTTAGTACCCTAATTAATTAGTGCATGAAAGTGGAAGTGATTGACTTATATAATATTCTCCCTTTTATTTTCTTCTTAAAAACGAAAGCACTGGCAATACGATAAATTGAATAACTGATAACAATTCTCTAAGGCTAGCTCTCAAAAGACACACACGACCTAGGCCACCAATTTTTAATTATTAATGGAAATAGTCATTTTATATATTTAATAGTACTTAATTCAGTGCACAAGCACAAATAAAATATTATAAATTATATTTTTTTTACTTATATATTATTTAAAATAAAAAGTTTGAGAGTGAGCATATTATATTTTATAATGTGATCATTAATAAAAATAAAAAATATAAATATAACTATTTAAGTTACATATGAATCACTATATTGCGAATAATAGTTTCCATTTCCATGATCAATTAATTAGTTGAAAAGAATATTGGAATTGTTATTATTATAGCAATTATTTATGCAATTTTAAGGGGTTTGATTATGTCATTATAACAAATTAGACATACAATCGTTTACAAAATTGCTTAATAAGATGAAAAAGAAAAGGATAATATTGGTTATAGAATAAATAGTTTGAGGAAACAAATTTAGAACATGATTTTTTATAAGAATTTAATTTCTATATACTATTTAACTGAATTGATAATAAGTTAATATTAATAGTTATAGTCAAAATTAATTACACTTAACTAATGCATAATTTAAAGATTTAATTTCAAGTTTATTGAGAAAATGAGTGGAATTATTTATTTGATTTGCATTAATTGAATTGCTCCTAATTATAATATAGCAATAGATATGGGTTACACTTTTAGAAAATTATTGTAAAAGTACGATATTTAAAATCATTGATAAACTAGTTACAATGCAATTTAGAAAGAATAAAAAAACTAAACAGCCAGTCAATCGTCCATAAACAATTAAAGTTAGTAAATTTTTAATTAAAAAAATCTTCACAAATGTGAAAAATAAATGTGAGTGAACTGTTTAACTTTCTCATGAAAAATACCAACTCTGGCTGCATCAGTTTATACGGGAATTTCGATCAGTTGAATTCAATCTGAAAAAGGTTTTGGAATTTATGAGGTAGGTCGTGATTAAATCGAGATCAACACAGGTTTAGACCTTTAAAACTATTATGATCACATGACCTGGCCCAAATTAGTAACTATAGGGAACTAGATGGAAACTAAATGAAGCCCAGCTTATAAATACAGTAATGGAGTACATATAATGTAATATACCCTAAAGCTAAAAGTAAGCCCAATTTAAAATTAATGTGGCTACTTGGAGTTGGAGTTTATTACACCAAATCCCCCTATATTATATGAAATCTGCGTCAGACCCCTCGTATTAACTAACTTTTATACGAATCCCCCCTCTCCGTCCAACTTCACAGCGCGTGCTGCACACATTCATGTAATGCGGCAATTATTCAATTTTTTCATATATTTTTTATTTTAAAATTGAAATTTACTATGTACCTGGAGTTGGAGATGCCTTTGCGAACCAGGTACTAGTACACGTGCCTATTCTTCTCTACCTTATACTTACTAAATTGCAATTTTGGTTCATGTTCAATAGTCCTTTATTTATTTTATTTTTTTTCGTTGGAGGGGATGGATTTATATCTCTGCAGTTTTTTTATGTTTTTTGGATGGTATTATTCTAAATGTGTGTCGAATAGGCTTGCAAATGTAACTGAATATTTCCAGAGTTAAATAAGAGACGAAAATTAATAGCCTAGCAAATTGCACTCTAAGCACCAACAAGATTTTTCTTAAAATGTTAAGACACAAAGATTAACCAAGGTTTTCATAAGCCCATGAAAATCATGAAACTAATCATCAATCTTGAAATAACTTTTCCAATTTTTGGTTATGATATAATAACATGTTCATTGACAAAATATAGAGTAAGTTCTTGGAGTAGTTTGGTAAGAAATGGAATGTGTGGTCAACATTTCTCATCTCATAATAACTTATAAACCAATGTGAAAAAGGTTTTCAATTTTATATCAATATCATCGTAAATATACATCAATACTTCTCTTCAAGTCGAGCCAAAAGGACTTGCCAATCACAAAAAATTTCAACCAAAAATACCGAGCCAAGAAATATTTATTTTTTTTTGTTGTTCGATATTTGCGATCTCTTATTTCATTTGCAGTCCTGTTTGACTTTGTCAGCGGACATGAACTTCGGTCCCAATTGTTCGGGTCGAAGATTTTTCATTTTCAGCGATGGATTTCAAAATCATTTTCATTTGAGCTATTCATAAAATTTCATTTAGGCATAGAATCGTTTTTACCTTTTATCTCCATTGGAATTTGAATATTCATTTGCATCGTACTTTACAAACACTTACAGTTATGTAATATAAGCCGTGATGAAGAGAATCCATGTACGTCGGTGTGAACCTTTTGCAAACCATAATGTTTTGTGTGAGGTTGTCTAAAGTACACTCGTCATTTCACAATAAGTTTGTTGTTAGAGAAATATGTATAATAGTTAGTCAACTATATTTTTCAACGGATATATATTCTTCAAATTAAAAATCTTATTATAATAAAGAATAATATAAATAACAATATAACAGAATAAATATATATTTGTAAAAGAAAAATAATAGGTGAGTGAGTTATATCACACCTCAGTCCTCACACAAACATGTGTGAGATTAATAGTTATGGCACGGCTTAATTAATTGATCTACACTAACATCAAGGTCCCTTGTGTTTTTTTCCATTACCTTCAATTAACTCTAAAACAGTTATAAATGGATCTTATATGTTTGTCCAATTTGGTTTGACAAAACTGATCATGTGTATTATTGGTAGTTTATTAAATAAGCAATGTTTAAGCACAAGCTAAATGCCGTATTTAAGTTCGATTTCTCTTAAATGTGAAACGGTGTCGTGTCATGCAGTCTCCACCGACCGCCGGACGTTGCGTGCGTGGCCACCGCTCTTTCAATTCCTTTCTTTGCCGTTTGACCCATCTTTTGGAATGCCCCATTAAATTTAACTTTATTACTTTCTTTACATTTATGTGTTGGTGGAATTGCAAATTAAATCTCAAATTGTTCCAATCTTGTAATTTTAGCAACAAAAAGCCTGAATTTTCATTTCTAACCGAGCTACGGGCTATGTCCAATCAACCGAGTTGTCTTCACAACCGGTATGATATACCATATGGTCCATATCATGCTAATTATTTATTAGTATTCACCGAGGTCTTTATTTAATTTACTGTCGTCCTTCATTTTGCATTAATTTACTTATCTGGCAACATTTGTCCCGCTATTTTTTTATTCACCGAGGTCTTTCTTTATTAGTATTAAACTTATTACATTCAGTTCAATGATTTACTGTCCAAACCGATCCAGCTAATTTGGGTTGATTGGATCCCGGGTCGACCCGTCCGGCAGTTCGGATTGCAAAACATTCAGTTCAATTATTAGGGACCTGCACTGCACCGATCAAAAATTCTAAAAATGAAAATAAAGGAAAAAATCTTGAGAGTAAATAATAGATGAGGAGTAAAATATAACAAGGCTCTATTTGCCTGTCCAAATCAATATGTACAATGTGTTATGGACCCATATATCGTGGGTGGTTGTGCCTAAAAGCAAACTCGGGGCCATTTGGCTGCATTCCTCTAAATAACGTTACTCACTTAATTCCAATTATTACTCAGGAATTAATTAAAAACAGAGAGGAAACATAACTGACTACATAGTTAAGTCCTTTTTCCACAATTAACATTTTCTCTATAGTTATATAGCTTACTAATTAGTTTTCTTAGTTACACTTCACAACAAGGCCATGGCCGGTGGGGTAATGATACAAAGCGACGGTAAGCAATACGCCGGAAAAATCACGTGGTTCGTTCTGCTTTCTTGCATGGTTGCATCCTCCGGCGGAATCATTTTCGGCTACGATGTTGGAGTTTCAGGTTCTTTTTTATTTTCCTTTTCCCGGCTTANACTCTTATTTCAAAACTTGATGTTTATGATAAAAATATGTTTTCCAAATTAGATGTTGGTGTTTTTTGTGCGTAACCAAGTTTTTTCGAAGACATTCACTAAAAAAAAAACACTCAATAAATTTGTGTACTAAAATGATAAATAGGTGGGGTATCCTCGATGGACCCTTTTTTGAAGAAGTTCTTCTCCAGCGTATACAAGAAGATGAAAAGCGATACAAAGATAAGTAACTACTGCAAATTCGACAGTCAGTTACTGACTTCTTTCACGTCCTCACTCTACATAGCCGGCCTCATATCGTCCTTCTTTGCGGCTGTCGTGACTCGGGATTATGGCCGGAGGCCGTCGATTATCGTCGGAGGGCTGTCCTACATGACTGGAGCAGCTCTCGGAGGCTTGTCGGCCAACATTTACATGTTGATAATTGGCCGTGTTTTGCTTGGTGTTGGCCTTGGCTTTACCAATCAGGTAAAATTTGTAAAGTTAATTCATGGATGTTAATTTGGCGTTGGTACTTTTTTTTTTTTTTGTGGTTCTTAGTGCATGTGCAAGTGGTACACATGTTTTTTACCTATGAAATTTTTAATATATGCTCGTGGCCAACTTTTTTTCCTAGTCAAAAATGCAATGCCAAGACAAACAATAAACTGTTTTTAACTATGTACAATTTCATCAATTAGTATAAATCCCCTAAAGGACCCCTAGATCTTGTGCCAAAAGTATGATTCATTGTAGCATGCGAGATGCTAATAATTAAGTGCGTTTGGATATGAGATAAAATCAGTTTTAATCAATTTGGACAGATATAATTTTTTTTGTTCTATATCTTTTAATTCAAAATTAACTTAATTCAAATCTCTTCAATATTATTAACATAATTAAATAATATAAATTAATGGTTCAAACACTACAAAAAAATTGTTATATTCCAACGAAAAATCCTATGGTAATTTATTCCAACGGAAATTACAACGGATATTCCAATGGTATAGCATCCGTTGGAATGATTCCAACGAAAATATTCCGTTGGAATGTATTTTTTATTGGAATTTTAGATGGAATTTGATGATTCCAACGGCTATATTTCCAACGGATTTTGACCGTTGGAATATGCAATTTCCGTTGGTATTTTTATTTCCACCACTGTTGGAAAATCTACCGTTGTAATCGTCAAAATCCAACAAAAATTCCAATGGAAAACTCATTCCAATTGAATATTTTTGTTGGAATTTCTGTTTGTATTTTTATTTCCACCACCGTTGGAATCGTCAAATCTAACGAAAATTCCAATGGAATATTTTTGTTGGAATTTCCGTTGGAATAATTCCAACGGAAATAATAGCATTGAAATATCCATTGGAATTGTCGTTGGAATTCTATTGGAATATATTTCCGTTAGAATTTCATCATTTTCTTGTAAATCATATCAACTTTAATTTATTATTCATCAACTCTTATAAATTTAACTATTTATCACTTTTAATAACATATATCTTACTTTTACATCACATCAATTTTATTCTTTGCATTTATAATATTATTTAATATTTTAATTACAAATTCAAAATTACATTCAATCATCTTTATGCAAACTAGTACGAATCCCGTGCGATGCACGGGTAAGAGATATTCATTAGTATTTATAAATTAAAAATGATTATTAGATAATATTTATAAATTAAAAATATTGAATCAATATGTAATACGTTTACCTATATTAATTTATTGAAAATATTATATAAATTTCATATCGTGCAAAATTACATAAAATATGTCAATTTAATTAGTATACAACCTGGTGCACGTAACTGATAATAAATTACATTATATTTATTTCAAAATAAGTGTCATTTTAAAATATTTATTCAAAAATTCGATTGGACTACAATGTGATTCCATAAAATAATTCTTTTGGTAAAATTTTATCATATGTTTAAAAATCTATGTGAATAATAAGTACAATTATAAAACTTATAGTGTTCATTAATTAAAATGAATTTAATTTTGTATAAACAATCAAAATAAAAAAATTTAAGTTGTTGAGTAATTTATTAAACTATAATTAATTGACTATTTCATTTATGCCTAAGTTAATATTGACACGTAAGTTATGAATAATTATTTATTTGACTTTTAAATTTGAAACCCAAATTTGAACTATACGATAAATTTCCTTATATATATATTCCCTTATATATAAATTCCCTTATATACATATTATCTCACAATTTTCTAGAGTTGTTGTCGGTTAATTTTTAAATTTTATTAACCAATATTTGTTCAAAGATGTTTATAATTTTCAAGAGAAATACATACCATTTTGTCAAATTATCATTAGAATTTTTTGGCAAGTTATTATAGAAATATGCTAAATTTTGAGAAACATATTACCTTGATTTTATAACAAATCAACCTAAAATTCGACTTTCATACCCATAAAAAAAAATCATTTTTCAATATCTTTTTGTTCGAAAAAGATACATTTATCCTTTAAAAGAGTTGGATTGCGTAGAGTTTTCATGGCGTTTTGCTTGATGAGTCTCATGATTTCTTATCAATACAGAATATCTATTTGTTCTTTATGTTTTGCTTGATTTATTTGATGAGTGGGGATACAATAACAACTCAGAGTGTGTATGTTATTTATAGGCAAATTAAGTGTTAATTTAATAGGTGAAAAAAAAATATCTCGATATTAGATGATTGGAGCGTTAGAATGATATTATCTAAATATTTGAAATGATATTCGCGTACATTATTAAAATTTGGAATGATTTGATATTTATCCATCAAATTAAACAAAAATTATATTTGGTAATATCTCTTTATTTTAGTATAAAAAAATAAATGGGCTCACTTATACTTTTTTTTTCCTAGGGTTGCGATATTAATACATAATCAAATAAGTGTTTGGTGAAGATTTATCAAAATCTTTTTAGATTAGTAGTTAGTTATCCACAGATTCTATCATAAGTTATCCACAAATTATTGTTCCAATATTATCTCTACACCATTAATTTTGAATTCAAATTGTGAATAAAAAAAAAAAACTACACTATTATTGTTTTCAAGCTTTCTATAAATAGAAGTCAAAGGTATTATTTATTTGGTCAAAAGTTTCCAAAAATGATTTAACCAACAACCTTTTTATATATAGATAGATTAACTCGTTTAACAAATCGAATTCAATTATAAAGAGCTTCTCCCATGCATCTCTACTCTAGAGAAAAAAGGCAAAGTGGCGTTAAAATTACCATCCAGCGCGGCGCCACAAATCTGCGAATACAGAATTGAACAGTGTTGCGCCAGTTCTAACGCAGCACGGTTCACGCGCTACATTTCTTTTTTTTTTTTTTTGATAAATTTTTGTGTAATGTGTATTGGTAAATGTATTTATTATGTTAAATAATTTTATATTTTTTATTTATTGATCTATTATAATTTTATTTTGCAAACGCCACATTTTTTTTAATTTTATGTTTGGGTAATTTAATGTAATATCATTGGTAAAATTTTGTATAATGTGTATTGGTAAATGTATTTATTATGTTAAATAATTCTGTGGAGTAAAATGTAGCACGAACGGTTGGAGATAGACACCTAACTTTTGTTTAACTCTAATCTAGAGTAGAGTAAAATCTGTGCTAGAGTAGAGATAAAGGGCTAGAGATGGCCTAAATACCAAATAGGCAAATTCATATCCAAAAACACACACACCGGCGGTAAAAAAAAAACTTGGTGATGGCAATGCCGATAGAATTTCTCTCTGTTTTCCTAGAAGTATATATTAGAGAAAAAAGAAAAAAAAAAAATCTTTTTGTGGATAACACTCGCCAGTTGTCTGGAATCTGCAGTCGGTCCCTCTATACCTATCGGAGATGGCCCCTTCCCGATACAGAGGCGCCTTCAACGTCGCCTTCCAAATCTGCGTCAGCATCGGCTACAACTCCGCAACACTCATCAATTACGGCACCGTCCGCATAGCCGGCGGCTGGGGCTGGCGGATATCCATCGCCATGGCCGGCGTCCCCGCCGCCATCCTCGCCATCGGCGCCCTCTTCCTCCCGGAAACCCCCAACAGCCTCGTCCAGAACAACCCAGACAACCCGGCCCGGGCCCGTGCAGTCCTCCGCAAGATCCGCGGCACAGACGACGTACACGACGAACTCGCCGACCTCGTCGCCGCCAGCCGCGCCTCGAAAGCCGTAAAACACCCATTCCGCAACCTGATGCGGCGGCGCTACCGTCCCCAGCTGGTGATGTCCATCCTCGTCCCGTTTTTCCAGCAGATTACAGGGATTAACATCATCGCCTTCTACGCCCCGATTCTGTTCCTAACAATCGGCGCCAAGGAAAACGCGTCGCTGCTGGCGGCGACGGTGACCGGAGTGGTGGCGTCGACGTTCACCATCATAACCGTGGTGCTCGTGGATAAGGTCGGGCGGCGGCCGCTGTTCCACTTCGGAGGGACGCAGATGCTGGCGTCGATGCTGCTTGTGGGGGGGATAATGGCGGCGAAGCTGGGGGACCACGGCGGGATGGACAGGGGATGGGCGGCGGCGGTGCTAGTGTTGATATGCGTTTTTATGTCCGGGTTCGGGCTTTCGTGGGGCCCGCTGGGGTGGGTTGTGACGAGCGAGATTTTCCCGCTGGAGATAAGGTCGGCGGCGCAGAGTGTGGTGGTGGCGGTGAATCTGACGATGACGTTCTTGATAGCGCAGGCGTTTCTGGCGATGCTCTGCCGCCTGAAATCGGGGATTTTCTTTTTCTTCGCGGCGTGGGTGTTTGTGATGGCGGTGTTCGTGTACTTTTTGCTGCCGGAGACGAAGGGGATTCCGATTGAGAAGATGGAGAAGGTGTGGGCGGAACATTTTTTTTGGCGGAGGTTTGTGGCGGAGGGTGATGGCGGCGAGGGGAGGGAGGAGGGAAAGGTTGTTGGGGACGCTTGATTTCCCCCTTATTTTTCTTTTTTTCTTTTTACTTTTTGGGTATTTTCTGTTTTTATGGAAAAAAGTGGTACTGGTAATTGTTGTCTCCCAACGTGTTTGATTTTGCTTAATGATTACAAGNTAGTAATCAAGCTGTGCATTTGCACGTAAGAAAATATTTAAAAAAAATAACAATATAAATGAAATATATATTTATAATTTAATTAAAAAAAAAATATAAATTAACAAAATAATTTTAAATATTATTAAACACTTGCATTTTTATTAAATCATAATTTAATTCATAAAAAAAATATGAATTAAGAAAATAATTCTTAAAGTTGATTTTGATCAAGCAATTGATATGGAATAGCCGTTACAACCATTTTCTTTATGCTAATACATCCAGCCATTTTCATGAGTAGGTGTGACTTAAAATTTGAGTTCAATTTTGTAACTACCTTGATGATTTATGCTCATAATTTATGGCATTCAAGCAAGTTATTTTGTAATTTAAAAATAAAATTGAATATTGAAAATTTTGGAGAGATAATAAAATTTAATGCATGATAATATAATTTAATATTTTGTTGCTCCTCTTTATATATATATATATATATAGATGTAGATTTTAATAAATAATTTCTTATACCTTATTTTTATACATGAAGTAGTGGAGTATTGATGAATAATTTTGAGTATTTACTCATAAATTACTTAATTTGGAACCCTTGAATTTTAGTAAAAATATGTTAGGTAAGTGTTCTATTTATAATAAATAATTTGTTACCTTTGGACATATATAAATATCCTATCCAAAAATTAAGGTGTGTTAACTTCTTCGCGCTTCTAAGAAAATATGCTTTACATGTCTTTTTTAAAAAGTGTTGGTCTGCGAATTGGATTGAAAAATACCCTTTTTACCTTTTAACTAGTACGTATCCCGGGAGAAAGATATTAAATTAATTATTTTCAGTGTCCGTTTAAGTCTGAGAAAAGTTATCATCCATTTTTCACCTCTTTTAGTCACCGTTAAGTCCCGTTTAAGTCTTACAAGGATTATCATCCATTTTTCACCTCTTTTAATCACCGTTAAGTCTAAAAAAATAGGGTTGTATTCTATTTTTCACATCTTTTAATCAGCGTTGTTTTATTAGTCAGAACATTAAACGTGAGCATGTTAGGGATAACTTGTAAAATAATTAATATATTATCTCACTAACACATTTATACTAATATAGATTTAATTTTATTATGTATATTTATTCCTTGATATAAGAGAAAATAATAATTTTACTTATTTTTGTTCACTATATAATAGTTAATTATTATTTTACTATAAATTTTATTGTCATATAATGTCATTATTATTTATAAGGTTATAGAAGTTGCACGTCTTCTTGTTCTTTTTATTTTATGTAATGAAATATATTCAATGCACGTTGGTATTATTTATATAAGTAATCAATTTAAAATATGTAAATAAATTTAAAATTAAATAGTGTACAATGTACAAAATATACACATATATTTTTTTTTTAATTTTGTATAATAATTAAACAACTTTGATTTAAGAAAAGCCATGAACTCAATCTCTTCTAATATCAATATTTTTCTAATTTGCATTATAATGATTATTCTTATTATAATATAGATTAGAATTTTTGCAACACCAACCAAACTAAATATCACAACAACCAAGTAACAATTATGAAAAACCCATAACACAACAACTATCAATTAAATTTGGTAATAGAAAAATTACATACATATATATAAAAATATGAGAATTCTATATTTCTATTAACTGATGTATACAACACGTATATATTTTGTTAAGGTATATTGAAATGTTCAATTTCATAGCATGATAACAATCAGTCTTAAAAAATAGAAAATCTTATTGAAATGCCATATTTTGCTGTTAATAAAAAAAGTTCACATAAAAAATAATTATATCATAGCAAATTTATTGTGTAATTGAACAAATTTCTATAATGAAGCCCGATTTTCTGTATAAAAATAAAGCAACAACTTCCACATTTTAAGAAAATCAATTAATGTTGGTCCGTTTTTGCAAAAAAAATAATAAATAAATAAATTATAATTAATGAAAAGTAATTAATGATGAGAGAATTTGACCATATAGTTGCCCTGCCATTTTTTAAAAATGGTAATTCTTATTTTATATATATATAGAGAGATAAATAAATCAGTTAAATAAAATATTAGTACCGAAATAGTAATGACATTTAATGCAGTTGACTTTTCTGGATATAATTAATATGATCCCCTTTTATATAAGTATAGATTTACACATTAATTTTTTATTGGTAAAGTACTTTTATATTTGAGTTAATTACCCCTTGCACGGTCCCATTAAAAAACATGTCCCATTTAACGAGATCAATAATTTTTTCGCACATCAAGATCAATTAAGTCAAAATTACGATTATTTTTAACATTTCAATTCCACTTCTCGCATTTTCCTTCCATCACTTCTCCTTCTCCTTTCTCTTTCACTTCTCCTCCTCTCTCCTCTTCCTTTCTCTTTCTTTTTTCTTCTTATTTCTCCAAATCCGGATGTGTGTGGGAACGACATAGATCCATGTTGATGGGATAATATGACTATCTTTTCCCCAACTTGCCACCGCCTCCGCCTCCCCACCCGCTCCTGTTCGGACCTCTCTCAACCGACCGCAAGCTTCACACGGCCGCTTAGACAGTAATCAGACAATAGATCCACGCCGGTGATGAAGGTGGTAATCGAAAAGGTGTGCTTTACNTTTTGTTGGGGATCTCATTGATTGGCATTTGAATCTCAGATCTGGTTGGATTTTATTTGAATTTTTGCTTAATTTTCCTTTGATTTTTGAAACAACGATTTGATTTTTCGCTCTTGAATGAAAATTCTCGTCGGATCCCCAATTGGTTCATTGCGAAAAATTGTTGACGAAATTTCAACGCTCGAAATCCTAGACACAAACCGAATAGATGACCAAAATTCTTTGCAGGTTGGGATGTTGTTCGAGGATTTGTCGAGATCAGGATAATTGTTGGGCATACTACCCTTTCGGATCTCTGCGCCGGCATTATATTTTTAATATGTTGTGCACATATCTGATGTAATCTCGGTTGAAAGAATATTCATTTATGCTGGGTTTGTTTTTAGTAAATAGTAAATATGATGTTTATTGATGTATTATGGTTATTGTTTTTATTATTATTATTATTTGTAGTTTATTATTATTATTATTATTATTATTATTATTATTATTATTATTATTATTATTATTATTATTATTTGTAGTTTATGTTCAGTTTTATTTTTGTATATGAGTTTATTGTGTATTTGCTTGTTCTTAATTTAGTTAAAAATGGTAAAAAAAAACTTAAGATAAACCGTATGGTTAATGATTTTTTTCTTCTTATTATTTGTAGTTTATGTTATTTTTTATTTTGTATATGAATTTATTGTATATTTGCTTGTTTAATTTAGTTAAAAATTGGTAATGAACTTAAGATAAACTGTATGGTTAATGATTTTTTTTTTAATTATTTGTAGTTTATCTTACGTTTTATTTTGAATATGAATTTATTGTATATTTGCTCGTTCTTAATTTAGTTAAAAACTAGTAATAAACTTAAGATAAACTAGTAATAAACTTAAGATAAATTTAAGATAAACTGGTAATAAACTTAAGATAAACTAGTAATAAACTTAAGATAAATTTAAGATAAACTGGTAATAAACTTAAGATAAACTGTAAGGATAATGTAATAAACCTAATATAAATTAAAAATAAACTAAGAAAAGTTGACTGAAGAGAAAGAAAAAGAAATTTGAGAAGCAACAGAGCGTCGATTTGAATTAGAAAAGTAATTAGAAAAGGGATTGCGTCCAAAATGGAATTGTTTAAAGATTCTCGTCTTTGTGGTAACTGTTTTTGAAAGAAGTATAAATGTGTCCTTTAGCCTTTATATTTTCTTTGAATTATTCGCCCTACAAACTAGTTTTGAGGACAATATACGGGACAATTTCTTCTGGCCCAAATAAAATGAGACTGAGTTCATCCCTAAAATCGTGAATATCAAGGAAATTAAGTTAGAAAAACTGAAA
>BKCP01009404.1:2303-22926 GCA_008636005.1 Striga asiatica | reverse complement strand
AGGAAGAAATAAAGACATGTGAATGTACGATCTCGTTATAACTAAATAGTCTCATAAATTACAAATGCTTGTGATTTTTGATTTGTGTACAGTAGTCATACAAATGTGCAAGTCGTCAACGAGCAATACTATAATTTCAGAATTTTCAATATTGGAGAAGACGAACACAATATGAATACAAACTTGTATGCGGACACAATATGACACCTTGCGGTGCAACGATGAGGGAATTTGTCATTTGTCGATATTTTACGAAGATATTTTTGAATTTTTTGCATCATGAATTAAAAATTTATAACAATAAAACAAGGAGATTCCACTAAAATTAAAATACAACATACAACAACAAAATATAAAAGTTCAAATATTTTTTCTAGAGCATTGTATATTATTTTAGGAAATAAAACTATTGCAACTAATATTCTATATACTGATTTATATTAATCATCAATCATGCAATAACGAATTAATTTATCGAATTAATTTTACCGTCGTATATATCAAACTTCATTCATAATACAAAACAATAGTAAATAAAATATAGGGCGAACCGAACATAATATTTTACTTTCACTACTCTAGAATAAAGTAAGGACTACATTAAAGATTTAAGATGGCCTTAAAATGTTCAATCATCAATTCTTACATATTTTATAATTTAATTTATTATTATGCAGTTATAATATTATTAATTACTATTCCTTTACATCATTATTTTACTATTTTTATATCAAACTAATCATTACAATTTAAGTTTATTTCTATTCATTTTATAGCTTAAAAAATAACTTGTCCTTCCATCATTTTCTTAATTTTTCATTAAAATAATTTATATACGATATCACCCTTAATTATTTTTATACTTTCCCTATAAGAAACTGAACTCATTTAATTATTTATCCTCTTTTACCAAACTTTGGAGCGTACTCCTCTTTTTAGCTGTGAGTGTGGTTACAAAATTCAATTGTCTATTTGTGCATGTATCTTTATGCAGATTTTACTTTATTTGATGGAAATGAATAAATATATTTTAAAAAAAAGTTTTTTTTATCTGATTGTGAATCTCAACTTACATCCTATAGGTTTTTTAAGCACAATTTATTCTAGAAGCATTTTGACTTTTGCATGCTTAATTTTATATCGGACAAAATTAAAAAGAGAAAACTATATAGTAATTTATGCTGTCGTCAGCTTCAAGAACAAAATATCCCAAATATGACGTTGGGATATTTTTATTAATTGCTTCCATAAAATACAAAATGCAACTTGCAGGATTGCAACACCTAAATTATGTGAAACTCCACTTTAGTGGTTGATACATTAAAAAATGTCAACTTTTATTCCTTTAGATGATTAAAAAAAATGTATACTTTTATTCCAGGTGATTTGATGAGCTCATAAATGTCACTTACACATTGAATTGTTGAATTAAATGAGCTGCTTGTGAGCTCGGTTCAGCTCGTTTAAAAAATGAGAAGAGTGCGAGCTCATTTAAAGCTCGTTCAGTTAAAGAGTCGAGCTTGACTCGTTAAGACTCAAAAATATAAATTTTATGTATTTTTCTATACTTCGGCTCGATTTTAACTCGTTAAGTCTCGAGTTCAACTCGTTGATATTGATAAACGAATCGAACTCGAACTCGATTATAAGCTCGTTAAGTTAACGAACTTAGTCGAGACTCGACTCGTTTACACCACTACGTACACGTAATTGTTAGCTGATTTTGTTAAATATGGTGATTAAATAACTGATAAATAAGAAAATTACTGACATGGCTAAAATTTATAAAGTAGAATACATGTATTTTAAAAAGTATATTTAATGATATCGACATCTCAAATTGCAAAAAGATAAAAAAATCATAAACCGTGCATAAATATGAAAATAAATGAAAGTAAATAAAGATAAACAAGAAAAATACAATATAACTATATTTCAAATTTGATAATTATCCTATAGCAATGTTTTCAAACTGCGGTTGACCCTGCTGACCTTTGGGTCAAGGGGCATATGTGATTAATTTTAAAAATTAAATTAAATTATACTTATACTATTTTTGTCATATAATTATGCATAAAAAATATCTAAAACAAATGATTTTCATGTAAATTATACTATATCTTAAAATCTTAATACTTACGCAGTCGACCGGATTTTAGGTCACATTTTTACCTGATTTTCGTTTGTTTGGTCAAGTTGTCAATGTCATATAGCTGGTTTTCCACTTCCTAAAAGAGACCACCAATATATTGAAGAGGACAAAAAAGTTCTAACTTAATAGAATTAATTACTTTGCAGATTGATTTACTCATTAGCTTAATGATATTGTAGAATTATTTAGCTTATAGATTGATTTATAATTAGTTTACTCACTCATGTGTTGACTAGCGTGTGAATGAGAAATTTCATTTATTTGCATAATTTTGATTAATTATTTTCTCTGACCAACAAAAGATCATGAATATAATAGAATTTTGTTTGCCTAACTCTGTAGAAAACTTATCAATGTAATTAATATAACCATATTATAGCAGTGTTGACTCATTTGTGTTAAAATTATTGAACTGAGTTTACCGAAAAAAGGTACTTTGAAACTCAGAAAATGATTAAAAGTTGAAGGGGTGAATGCAAACAATTTCCAAATTTCCATCAAGGGTAAGTGGGGAAGGATGAAACTTTTGATATATACACTAATTTTTCAATTTTTCAAGATTGTAATTTTGTATGATCACTTTTAATTTTTATGTTAAATTTTTCAAATCTTCAAGTTTTTGATATATATCAAATCGAAATTCGAAACTCTCGACTCAATCTATCCAAAGCTATATTTGGATTTGTCATATTATTTTTCGATCAACTATAAATTGTTGTAAAATTATCCAAAACTTTCATAATGCAGTGTCTATGTTGACGTCATGTTGAAGATCTAACCGTTGAATCTTTTCAAGTATACTTTACTAAAATTATAATTGGTAAACTTTCAAGTGGTGTCTTTTACTAAAAGATTGCACGTTTAGATAATTATAAATCCAAAATTGATGTTTCAGCTTAGAGTAATGCTATTTAGCCAACTTGAGTGACAACTTGGATTACAACCCAAGTGAAAATGTATTATGAAGAAATTAATTATAAATAATATATTTACACTTGAGTTGTAACCAAAATTGTAACTCAAGTTGGCTTTATAGCATTACTCTTCAGCTTAATGATAGCTCAAATACGACACTGTCAATTTCGACGTCCAATTTGCAGTCACTCCATTGTCCAAAACTAATGGATCATAAGTTCATAACACTCATTTTGTTAGCCGTTAGAATTCTATTTGAATATATTTCCGTTGAAATTTCATCATTTTCTTGTAGTGAAAAACTAAGGGGATGATTGGATATGAATTCAACTAGTTAAAAACTAGTTTTTTTTTTTAACTATAGTTAAATTTGAAAAAAAGTAGCATGGTTAGTTGTTAGTGGATATATTAAAATAATATTTAAATTAAAATAATTAAAGTTGATTTGATGTAAAAGTAGGATAAAATGATTGGTTAGTTAAAATTATGTGAGTGGGTGAATAATTAATTAAAGTTGATGTGATGTGTAATAATGATTGGTTGATATCATTTAATTATATTAATAATATTGGAGAAAATAAAGTTGAGTTAAATTTGAGTTTTGAGTAAGATATTTACTGTACAAATTATATACAATCACGCCCTAAAAAACCATGTTTGTAGGCTCCATGTTGTGCTTATTTGTTAACAAAAAAATAAAAATTATTTTTTTTTATTTTTTTAAAAAAGAAGAAATACAATAAGGGCAAAAAATCCGCATGTGCTTATAAAATGTGGGATGCCTTAGACCATTTTTATTCCCAACTCAACCTAATAATATAAAAATTATTTATCTCTCATTCACCTATAAAACCCAACCTTGCAACCCAACTTATGTTTATTAGTGGTTCAATCGAACCTAAAGTATTTATTTTTATTTATTTATTAGTTATTATCTACAATTGATTTTTGTTATTATTTTACTTTTGATATATTAATTAGAAAATATATATTCTTAAAGTCGTAATAAAGGTTAATACTTTATCATATTTTATTATACAATTAAAAAAATACAAAAAAAAACACAATTAAAATAAAAATAATTAAATTAGAATAAAATATTAAAATTAATTAAACAGATAATTACAAACACATCGAATGAAATCACACATCGAGAAAATTTATAATTATATTCCAAAATATATCAAATGTGGTCTATATTTATAAAGAATGAAAAATACAAATTTTGATAATTTTTATTTTTAATATAAATTTGCGTTACCTATTGTCATTTAAAAAATTATTTATAAATATATTATTTTAAAAATCAAGTCAACCAATATAGAATTGCGAACTGTCCCATTCCCAAGTTCCAACCCACACTTAGTTCGGAACCTTGGCACAATAAACCAAGAAAAACGGGCCCGCATAGAGCTTTCCTCTCACATACCGTGATACGCATAACATGTGTACAAATTAAAATTTAGCTGAAAATAATGCGATTATAATTTATAGTTCTTCTATGTGATGTAAATAATATCGATGAGTATTCTTTTAGTTTATATTTATTTATGTATCTCATAGCATTCATTTATGTACCATTGTGCATGCAGTTATATTTATGAATTAATCGACCCGAACTCAAACAAAAAATTAGATTCGTTTGTTATTTGAATGGACAAGAATATGTTTGCGAATGTTTGATGTTCCCAAACAATTTAATATATAAATATTATTTTATATTTATATGTATAATATTTTTAATAAAAAATAATAACAAAGTGTCAATAATAAATATATGCAACCTTTTATGTTTTATTTATTTTTCACCTCGATACCATGATTAAAATATTTCACTTTTCAGAGATTCCTTTCCCCAACGTGGGCCCTACGAGCCCCCCTCTATTTTTTTTCCCCAAGTTAGGGTAAAATTTTACCCTTAGAGCATCTCCAACCATATTCTCTATCCATACAGTTTCTACAGTAAAATCCCACTAGTTTTACAGTTTCAACAGTGTCAGCAACTCCAATCCATTCCCTCTATAATTCCCATCTAAAAGAATATTCCAAGCATATTCTTTTCTAATTTTATTAGTTTATTAAATAATCTCTACAAACTACATTTTAATGCATTATGCTTACTAAAATTTACATATCTATGAATATATATTAATTATTGATTAATAAGATTAATAAAATAAATTTAAATCAAAATCATAAAATTACACACTTCATAATAAAACCACGTGGATTACATCACAAACATTAATTAAAAAAAAAAACATCAACACAAACATGAACCATTCAATACAATAAGAAATACGGAAAACAAAATACAACACTAGTTATTGCCATGAGAATATTTTTCCCACAAATGTGCAACCAATGCATTACGAAGTTCATAGTGGGCAGACTTATCCTTGATTCGCTTGTGTCGAGCAAGAAATTGTTGAAAAGAGACGTGATCTCGCGGTGCTGGAGTAACCGTATGAGCACCAAATTGAACATCACTTCTAATTGGCGCACTAAGATCACGTTGCTCTTCGACATTCATATTGTGCAAAATAATACATGTTTTCATTATATCATTAAGCACCTCTTTTTTCCAAAAACGAACAGGACCCGCGACGATTGCAAACCTTTTTTGCAAAACTCCAAATGCACGCTCAACATCTTTTCTACATGCCTCTTGTCTCATTTTAAAGTATTCCTCTATTGGATTTGATGGTGCAACAAAAGACTGAACAATAGTGGACCATTTTGGATATATACCATCTGCTAAATAATAACCCATATTAAATTGTTCACCTTGAATGGTGTAATTAGCTGGTGGAGCGATACCTTCAACAAGATTTGACATTAGAGGTGATGCTTCCAGCACATTAATGTCATTATTCGCACCTGGCATACCAAAATATGCGTGTCATATCCATAGATCATAATCTGCCACAACTTTCAAAATGATTGTTGGCTTTCCGGAACGTCCAGCGTATTGACCAGCCCATGCCTTAGGGCAATTCTCCCATTCCCAGTGCATGCAGTCCAAGCTACCTAACATACCTGGAAAACCACGTTGTTCACCAATATGAAGCAATCTAGCGATATCATCGTGATTTGGCGATCTCAGATATTGTGCTCCGAAAACTTCAACGACTCCACGGCAGAATCTCTTTACGCATTCATTGGCCGTTGACTCAGCAATCTTAAGATATTCATCAACACCATCTGCTGGAGTTTTATAGGCCAACTGAGGAAGCGCCGCTGTCCCTTTTGTATATGTTGACAATCCAAGTCGACTAAGACCATCCCGACGTTGTTGGAAAAAATTATCATGATTTTCCAATGCTCGCATAACACGTTTGAAATTATGAATAGAAATCCGAAACCTTCGACGAAATGTATCTTCATCGTAGGTTGGATTACTACTAAAATAATCTCGAAACAGAGTGCGATGGGCCTCCTCCCGATCACGATGGACTATTCTATGTCCCGGAACAGAACCTCCCCAAGTTGGTTGGCTACTTTGCGCGGAGAGAACATGTGCCATAAAAAAATTATTGGTTTGCAATATATGAGTGGTGGTTGATTCCAAAGTGTTATCAAAAAGAGGCAATGAAACATTTGCATCTTCCTCATCAGAATCATAATTATAAGGAGGAAGATAATTCATTGTGAATGATATTAGAGGGAAATATTACAGAATTATTTGGTAATGAATGTAATATGTAGTTTTGATGATATGATGTATAGTTTCATGTTTATATAGACGAATGAATGAATAAAAGAAATACATGTTTTCTTCATTGGATTCCTTTTCCGACAATGCCATGTGAAAGAAATTTGACCAACACAATGCCAAATGCAATAACAATAAACCCCATAAAAGTATATGTATTTTTTTTAAGAAATTCAATTTATTACAATCATTTTTAAAATGTGAATATATGCTCTAAACCATATATGGTCTAGTGTGTAAATTTGCACTAATTCATATATTTTCAAAAGTAACAGTTTTGATTCAATCGGTACATATATGTATATATATCTTCTTTAAGAAATTCAATTTATTACAATCATTTTTAAAATGTGAATATATGCTCTAGACCATATATGGTCTAGTGTGTAAATTTGCACTAATTCATATATGGTCTAAACCATATATGGTCTAGTATGTAAATTTGCACTAATTCATATATGCTCTAAACCATATATGGTCTAGTGTGTAATTTCGGACAAGGCTATGTGATCATTATTACACTACATTATTGTTGGACAATGCCATGTGATCTTTGGATTAGATTCTAACCATTGGATTCTTTTTGAGACAATGCCATGTGAAAAAACTTTGACCAACATAATGCCAAATGCAATAATTTCGGACAAGGCCATGTGATCATTATTACACTACATTATTGTTGGACAATGTCATGTGATCATTATTACTTTGCATCATTGGATTCTTTTATATTGAATGACAAATGAATAAACAATTAGGTGACATTGATTTCTCTTGCATTGAATTCCTCTGTATAGTCACTATACATGTTTTGCATGTGAATTCGTTTCTCTATTTATAGATCACACTTTAAGAAGCAAAATACACATCTCATTTCTTCTTCCATTATTGAAGTAGTCTTCTTCCCACTCTTCTTGAATATCTTATTTTCTTTAAAATGTCTTCTTCAAAAGGGCCAAAATACTCCAAACCCGAAGATGTCTTAATTGTGAGATGCTACATAACTGTTTCACAGAATCCAATATCATCAAATGACCAAAATTCTTCAACCTTTTGGAAAAAAATACATGATGAATACAACTCCCAAAAACACAAGGATTTATCATAACGCTCTATAAGGTCTCTTGACTCTCGTTACCGTCTCATAGAAACTCATTGTCGGAGGTTTAATGGATGCTTGAAGCAAATCGAATATCGCAATCCTAGTGGGACACAAATCCAAGATAGGGTGAGTACTTTATTTTAAGTTCAATCTCGGTTCATGTTATTTGCTTGTTTTATAGGTATACTTACAATTATATATTTTTTACTTTGTTTGTAGATTGAACAAGCCGAACGATTGTTTGAACAAGACCCAAAATATAAAGATGGCTTCAAGTTCCAACATGTGTTCCGACTCTTCAAAGAGTTTGGAAAATTTGATGATAATGTCTCCCAACCACGATCTCGTCGTCGGGATTTCGATACACTCAATGACTCTTCCGAGTCCGACGTTCCATATGATGGACAACCAACACTAGAATCTCCGGGATTGTCGTCTTGTAGTCCTCAACAAAGTGACGATGGTGTTGGTGGAACATCCTCTCAACGTCCAATGGGAGCGAAGAAAGCAAAATTGAAGAAGAAAAATGAAGACCAATTTTGCCAGTATTTTAATACTTTAAATGCTAAAAGTGATAGTATTGTTGATTTGTTGCAGAAGGCCGAAGAACGTCAAAGTGTCCAACTTCAATTGCAGAAACAACAACTTGATTTGCAGAAAAAGAGGGATGAAGATAGAATTTTGATGATAGATTTGAATACCATTACAAATCCCATGATCCGTCGACATTGGGAACAAAAACAAATGCAAATTTTGCAAGAAAGAGAGTTTGAGCAACAACAATCTCAAGTAACACCACCACCATCTAACACGGATCAATTTGAATTTCTAGACGACATCGGGCATGCCGGAGGAAATTTGAATGATTATTATGGTGACAATTAAGTCTATTAAATCGTCTATTTTATAATCCTTTTTAGTTTTTATATTCCGTATTAATTATCGTTGTTGTACTATGTGTGAGCTTTAAGATGGGGTTTTTAGTTTATCTTTATGTTTTGATTTTAATTTTAGTGTTCGTTCCGTTAATTTAAAGTGAGTTGAATGTTTATCCTTATTTTGTAATTTTAACTTGTTTGTTTGTAATATTTACTTAAGTAAATTTAAATACTAATTAGTATTCTATCATATTAATTAATAAAGTATTCAATTTTTTATTACACTACTTAAAATTCTACCATATTAATTACAATAAATAAGTTCAAAACATTTATAAAAATATTTTAATTCAACTCATAAAACTGATTAATTCAATTAGCCCAATTGTAATTATAAAAGGCCCACCCACAATACATCTAAATAGCCCAAAATACAACCCAACTTTATTTTTTAACAAAAAAGAAAAAGAAAAAAAAAAAGAAAAAATTTTGTAGCGGATGAATAGTGGAACGGTTGCCAAACCGTTCCACAAATCCCTTCAGCCGTTTCCTGCACAAATAGAGGGCTCCATTGGAGATGATTTTTCTCCAACCATGAAGTTTCCACTTGCTATAGAGGATGGGTTGGAGATGCTCTCAGGCCTTAACCAACGGTCATAATTTTTTCTTTCGTTTTATTTTCTCTTTGTCGTATATACAATAGTTATTTTCTCCGGGGCGTCTCCAAAAATTTGGAGGCCCAGACAATTTTTTCAAAAAAGGCCCGCAATCATATTTTTATATTTTTATTATTTTATTTGGACAAATAATAACAAGCATTGCCAATAATAAATACGAAAAATACGATGAATATGAGAAAAATAAGTAAATTAAAATATAAAAACTTACAATCTTCTTGTCTTCTTTTGTACAAAATTATCAATCAATTCACCATAATCAAGTTTCATAACCATTTTTTTTTTTCAATGGATAACATTGCTAAACCGTTCAATCTATCCTGAGACATCGTTCGAAGGTAATTTTTTATCAACTTCAACTTGAAAAAACTTCTTGCAATATAAGAAGCCAANCCTTACTCTCTGCTACCCGCACAAACAGAACATAAAAAATAACCAAAAAAAAAAACTCTCACTCCCAAAATAATCCACCAATAGGTCCGCAACAAAGGAAATTAATATATCATAAACCCTAATTCATCTTCATTCTTCAACCAGTAAAAAAAATTAGCGAAGGAAATCAATAAATCTTAAATCCTAATTGATCTTCATTCTTGATAGGAGCGCTTGGAGGCTCGCTATCAACGTGCCAGAACCGTGACTTTTGCTCCTTTGTCTCTCTCTCTCTCGGTTTTTTTTATTTTTTTTGTATTTCTCTTGAGTTTCATCTCTAGCCTACCCCAACTTACTTGGGACTAAAGGCTATGTTGTTGTTGTTGATCTTCATTCTTGATTCTTCAACCAGATGGAACATATTATCAAAATTGTTTCGAAACTCGTAATGCATAATCAAAATTAAATTCAACAGATAGGGAAAAATTTTAGAAAATAGAAGAAGAATTCCTACCGATATGTTGATGGAGAAGCTCGGTGGCGGCGGGAGCGACGCGTGAGGCGGCTGGCTCGCGGTTGTGGTGACTGGTGAGGCCCTGAGGGCGGAGGCCAGAAGGTCGAGCTCGAGCAGATGTGAGAATTGGAGTTTAATCTTTAATCGTTGTTTCATGAAATGAATTATTTGGTGGGCAGAAGAAAAATGTACTCGTTTACATGTATGATGTATCTAAATGGATTAAGCCAAGCCAACGTAATATATGAAAAAAAAAAANGAAAAAAAAAAAAAGCCCACCTCAAGGTATAGTATATAGAGAGATATATATGTATGAGGCCCCTAGAAAATTGTGGCCCTAGGCTCCTGCCTGGCCCAAGAGCCGGCTCTGATTTTCTCTGCGGAGGCGGCCAAAACCTTAACATTCTCTGCTGCACCTACTGCAGATTTCAGAGCTTCGGTAGCCTCCGTCGACTTCTCGCCTGTTTCAACCGAAAGCTTGGCCTGCAGTAGAAGTGACGGCTACTGCTTTCATCAGTGATTCGGTTAAACGGGTTTCTTCCTTCGCGACGGCGGCGGCCGCATTCTCAACTTTCGCCAAGGCCAGAACTGCATCTTCTGTAGACTTACGAGCTGTAATCACAGCGAGCACAGTATCACCACCTGTGGCCTTGAATGCACATGCCGCAACCCTAAGAGCATTCTTAACTGGCTGGTCCACCTGGGCAAGCACTTTTTGATCCGCGACATCAACCTCCTCCTTTCTCGCTTTTTCCTCCTCTGCTTTCTTAGCAGACTCGCGATTGGACTCTTCGGAGTGCTTCAGGCAACCCAACAGTAAGGTGCAAGCCGAAGTAATAGCTACCGCCAAGATCTTATAATATTTCTGCTTCCGGAGTTGCAGAAACAATCCCGCCCCAAATGAAGATTACCCGACGCATCCACAACAATTGCAAGCTTGCAGACGCAGATCAGGCGGATTGTCCCGACAAACAGAATGGAGATAACACAATAGTTATAACACATCACCAGAACCAATCACTCACATCCATCATTAATTCTCACCTACCACACCAAAAACACCATGGATATCGCCGAACCAATTGATTACTCACTATTACTTAGGCTCAAGCTATGGTTTTCTTTGGCTGGTGAGCACTGTCATCTCAAAGCTTTTCACTAGGCTCAAACCATGGTTTCTTTGGCTGGTCGGCGCTGATATTTCAGAGCTTTTCACGTATGTCGTGATATTGACCACGGAAAACGATCTCGCAGAATTGTTGTTTGGACTTCATAAACCAAAACACTTTCTGCGAGATTGTTTTCCGTGGTTAATATCACGACATACGTGAAAAAACTCTGAAATGACAGCGCCGACCAGCCAAAGAAACCATGGCTTGGGCCTAGTGAAAAGCTTTGAGATGACAGCGCTCACCAGCCAAAGAAACCATAGCTTGAGCCTAAGTAATAGTGAGTAATCAATTGGTTCGGCGATATCCATGGCGTTTTTGGTGTGGTAGGTGAGAATTAATGATGGATGTGAGTGATTGGTTCTGGAGATGTGTTATAACTATTGTGTTATCTCCATTCTGTTCGTCGGGACAATCCACCTGATCTGCGTCTGCAACCTTGCAATCGTTGTGGATGTCGTCGAGTTGTACGATTGCCTCTTATCTTCATTTGGGGCGGGATTGTTTCTGCAACTCCGGAAGCAAAAATATTCTAAGATCTTGGCGGTAGCGATTACTTCGGCTTGCATTTTACTGTTGGGTTGCCTGAAGCACGCCGAAGAGTCCAATCGCGAGTCTGCTAAGAAAGCAGAGGAGGAAAAAGAGAAAGGAGGAGGTTGATGTCGCGGTTCAAAAAGTGCTTGCCCAGGTGGACCAGCCAGTTAAGAATGCTCTTAGGGTTGCGGCATGTGCATTCAAGGCCACAGGTGGTGATACTATGCTCGCTGCGATTACAGCTCGTAAGTCTACAACTCGTAAGAGCCTTGGAGAAAGTTGAGAACGCGGCCGCCGTCGTCGAGAAGGAAGAAGCCCGTTTAACCGAATCACTGATGAACAGTAGCCGTCACTTCTACTGCAGGCCAAGCTTTCGGTTGAAACAGGTGAGAAGTCGACGGAGGCTGATATGCTTGCAGCCGAAGCTCTGAAATCTGTAGAAGGTGCAACAGAGAATGTTAAGGTCTTGGCCGCCTCCGCGGAGAAACAAGCCACTTTAATTGAAGAAATTGAGAAAGCGGCATCCGCCGTTAGTAAGGATGTCGAAAAAGCCAAGGCCTCCGTGGAAACAACCGAGATATTGAACAAGGCAACACAGAATTAGGATAATTCTTCGAAGACGGCAGCAGAGACTGGCAAGAACCTGCCGGAGGGGATGCGGAAGAGGAATCCCCCGCCCCCGCACCGCAAGTTTACTGCATCAAACCTTGATTAGCTGGAAACTTGCGGCTGCAGGGGCGGGGATTCCTCTTCCGCATCCCCTCTGGCAGGTTCTTGCCAGTCTCTGCTGCCGTCTTTGAAGAAGTATTTGAATTCTGTGTTGCCTTGTTCGATATCTCGGCTGTTTCCACGGAGGCCTTGGCTTTCTCGACCGCCTTACTAGCAACGGATGCCGCTTTCTCAATTTCTTCAATTAAAGTGGCTTGTTTCTTCGTGACGGAGGCGGCCAAGACCTTAACATCCTCTGCTGCACCTTCTGCAGATTTCAGAGCTTCGGTAGCAAGCATATCAGCCTCCGTCGACTTCTCGCCTGTTTCAACCGAAAGCTTGGCCTGCTATAGAGCAAAATCATTGACCTTGAAATCATCTGAAGCAGTAGCAGCAAGAAATGAAAAAATACCTGAGCAAGAGTTTTAATCCATACCACTGCTATAGAGCAAGGCCTGCTATAGAGCAAAATCATTGACCTTGAAATCATCTGAAGTAGCAGCAAGAAATGAAAAAATAGCTGAGCAAGAGTTTTAATCCATACCAACAAAAATCATTTATTACCAACACATTTCCATAAAAATGGCTGAAACAATGTAAAATATGACAAAATTGAGACATGGTAGTGAAGTTCATATCAAGTATCCTTTGTCATAACTCTTTACCAAATACCATGAAATAAGATAAAAGTGATCTCAACAATTTCTATGTACAAAAAGTGCCGGAAAATGACAAGTTTATCAAGGTTGAAGTAACTGAGCATTAAAATTTATGTACAGTATATATCGAATCAACCATACATGATAAGAGCCTCAAGCACATCTTTCATTATTTCTTATATCCATCTTAAACTAAAAAGGCCAGTAGCGTGTCCTCACATAACTGTGGATTAAGGAAAAGGACAGAACTCATAACCTCAGAACTTAACTCTATTTATTAAAAAATTATATGTAGTATACTCAAAAGTGATTACTAAAAAGAAGTTAGTAATATAAGTTAAAAGACAAATTAAAAAAATATAGATCCTGTAATATTCTCATTCATAGGAATGCAATCCAACATTGGAAGAACCTTATGTTCTAGGAATCTATTTCCCCTGAGAGCTTTTTCCAAAAAGTTTTGAAAACAACCATAATCATTTTATTGATATACTAATATATGCATACACATACTAGCATGCTCTTTGCACGGCCGGCCCACGGTTCAACCTAAAATATTGTTTTATAATTAGAAAATGATCAAAAGGTAATATAAAAACCACAAATAGATTGTCAAATAATATAACACATCGATTAGAACACGAAATACAGAGTAGCATTACTCTGCCATTCTTAGAACAGAATACGTCTCCTTAAACAATCATTCAATCAAATACAGAGCTAGCTTCATCATTGAAATACAATTCAGAAGAATATCAAACCTGTAAGGCAGGCTTTGTAGGAAAACAAAAAGTAGTAAGTTTCGTTGGACCATAAATAGAGTTTTTGTTTTTGCCTTCAGCTCAAAAGAATGTGATAGAACAGCCTGCTGAGTAAATGGATAATGATATTAACAAGAGCATATTGTAGATAATCTGACGTGAGATTAGCCACTTGTGTTTCGTTCCCAAATTCTTTGAATAATAATAAATTACACATGAAGCCTTTGCCATGAAATTGAGGAATTACCATTGACGACTTCAAATACCTCCGGGGACCAGCTTTCGTAATTTAGTGATACATCATATGGAGTCGTGAACATGCAAAATAATTTTGCATTAGAACATCATTGCAGAAGGCCGTAATCAAAACAAGAGCTATCTCATGTAGTTGACGATTAAATCTCCAGATTGTACACTTTCCATTAGCAGCTTAATGTTTCTATACATTAGTAAACAACAATAGTGCCAAAAGATGACGAATGAAAGCATCAAAGTGATCACCAACACATACCATGAATCCCATTAAACACAAATTAATAGTTAAATGAAACAAAAAAGAAGCAAAAAATCTAACACAAAAAATTAGGCCAAAAGGGTTAGTGAATGCAATCTTTCCTTTCCCCAGCCAAATAAAAGGAATAATGTAAAATATGTACTCTACATATTAAAATTTTTTTCAAAATAAATCATAGGTGATGGTACATACAATATAAACGGTCCACATATGCATTGAATCATGCTGCTAGGTATCTACTTAACTCCTTGTAAATGCACCTGTCATCTATTATTCATCATCTATTCATCATCTATTCAGACAAATTTGAAATATTTGAAAATCTGATAGTACTTACAATATGTTAAAATAAAAATAATTTCTTTTTATTATTTATGTAAGTAAAGAGCAAAGCACAACATTCCAATGTAAGTGAAGAAATTATACTTTACTTTTATCACTAAAATAAAAAAAATACAATTTCAATCGTTTTAATAAATTGGAAGAGAGAAGCATGAATTAATAGTCACAATCAGGGGCGTAGCTACTTGAGAACCAGAGTGGGCCTAGGCCCACACTCAAAAATACAAAGTGAACATAAAATTCTCAAGGGTCCTAGTAACTTAAGTAAAATAAGCTTATTTCAAAAACATGGTAAGAAAAGTAGATTTAGGAAGAAGAGAGAAAAAAAAATATATATATAATAAAAATAAGTTGAAAATATATTTCTTTTTTCAATAATTCTTGAAAATTAATGGAATATAACTCTTATTTTATACTTCACTTCATTTATTGATTGGTAATTTTACTAATTTTAATTTTCCCGATATTATATGCTATTCAATTAATTTGTTTGTAATTAATATCTGATAATTAGTCCCTTTGATTGTTTTTCTTTCTATTAGGTCAACAAATATGGTTTGAATATTGTATTTATTGTTGTTTTTAAATCTAAGAGAAATTTGTAATAGATATTTATTAATGTATAGGTGCTAAAATAGTAAGATATGTTTAATTTGAATGTATAACTATTTTTTTTAAAACTTTCATAGAGCGGATGAATAAAACCTTTAAAATGGCCATATCAAGAAAATGTGAAATTATTATTGTCTTGAAAATTTTATGTATTTTCTTTTTATTTTTTTACTTAAAATATTATTTTTATTTCTTTTTGTCTTTGATTTTTACTTATAAAAGATAATGTTACGCTACTTTAAAAATTTTAGGCCCCTACTCATATAGATTGCTAGATTCGCCCCTGGTCACAATAACACAAAATATTTAGGTTAAAGAACATGTTCCATAATTTTCAAAGAAGCTTGCAAACGTAAGCATAGAACAAAAAACAAACACAAAAAATTCGAATAAAAAATCCAAAATAATAATAATAAAATGAATAAAAAAGAACTAACCTACATGCAAACACAAATATCATTTTAAAAAAAATAATGGCATGTCATACATTTTAAACAAACAATTTAGCACCTGAGAACTTAGGTAAATCGGATCCATCAAATTGTATGGTATTATCAGCGTCTCTTGCCCAAATCCCAATAATTAACTGGAAAAACCAACACGCAAGAAAAGCCTTCATATAAAACCAAACAAATAAGATTGTTATTTTCATGGGAAAATTGACTTTTAAAACAAACAACCTAGTCTTATGAGCAAGAAATGCAATAACAATTGAAAAATACAACAATACATCTAAAGTATTAGGAGTGCTTCACCAACATAAGAAAATTGATATATTGCATCTCAAAGAAGTTAGGTGATTACAAAAAATAGCTACACTGGAGAAGTTTACACAAATTTTACACGTGATGGAAAAGGATGGAGATGCAAAAAATCTTATTAATAGCTCATTGCATGGGATAGATCTTAAACGTAATTAAGTTCAATTTAGAAGTTACATTTGTGAATTAAGATTTCATCACTCTTTATAATTGGTATTAGAATTTGCTGGTGCAATTGGAACAAAACGTTAAGAACTAACAACGTATTTGACAAAGAAATCTGTAAGCTCCTATGGAGAGGAGCATCCTTCGAAATAAACTTTCTTAATCTCTAGAAACAATCTTCAGTATGCTCAAAGTAAAAGACCATATTTAATTTAAAAGCACGAACTAACAGCCCAAGCAGGAAAAGATAACCTAAATTCATTTTCATTCCCTCAAAGTATGCTCAAAGTAAAAGACCATATTTAATTTAAAAGCATGAACTAACAGCCCAAGCAGGAAAAGATAACCTAAATTCATTTTCATTCCTCAAATGATTACTTAGTTTTACAAAACTGAGAGAGAAAAATAATACCAAATACATAGATTTAGATATCAGTTTTAACTTTTTTTGGAGTTAATATGAGAGAGATTAGACTCCATAAGCAACACACATATTATGGAATTTTTAATAAATTTACCAAAATCTGACTGAAGAGACCTTAAAGAGATAACTCGTGAAATCAACTGCAAAAGCAAATGTCATTGTAAAAAAAAAAAGAGAGATGAGATTAACAGACGCTAATAATCCAGCAGTTGACAACATCAAAGTCTTTGACCAAGGAATGTTTCACCATCAAGCAAAAAGGGTGATGAAGATAGTTTACCCAGCTTCAATAACAAGGACTTTCTTCAATTGGTCCACTCAAGACCTCAAGGTTCTCTTCTTTGGCAACAAATAACCTGATTCCATTTGGGAAATCATGTCTTTTGCAATAGCAAAGCCTCAACATTACAGTAAATCAAAAGAAATTAATAGCTTGGACAATAAATAAAAGAAAACACTAAACTAAGCATTAATCTAACCATATATAAACACAAGCATACTATGGATGATAAGAAAACGTTAGAAATATGGTATTCGCTACCACAGAAAACACAATCATCAAAGAACAACAACAGCAATCACGATATATGCAGGCTTACACAAGCACAAACAGAGCCTAGAGGCCAGAAGATATTGCAGCAGCAAATCAATAATTTGTTCTATCACATCGTAGATCACAGAATATTACAACTTTTATAAATAAAAAAAATTAAAAAATGAACTTTAAAAGCAATTAACATAATAAATATAAATAGCATCCAACATCTAAAATTCTATAGGTACTGTATTTGCAGAAAATACATGTGCAACTGAAACAATATCGGGTAATAGCAAAGTACCTTTAAGCTGAAGAACATTGAGAATATGACTCAAATGCTCGAGCGGCCGTGTGGCGGCCACATGATTGATAAACGATGAGTGTTCTTCCATTCAAACAACCCAAATATTAACATTAGTGCGTGTGAATCCACAGTTATATATCCAATTTGTAATTCGTATGTGCTAAAAAAGTACGGTACCTAAAATACCAGAAAAAGATGAAGAGTAGCAGCGGAAACTCTCTTCCGGGCTCGTCAGCCCGTCAAGTTTTGTAGAAGGCGCTTCCCGTCATATGTGCCTCTCGGACAGCTCTCGAATAACTCCGGCATGAATCGACTGCTCCCTTTAAGCACCCGATTAAAGCATAAATCAACCAAAAAGGAAATTTCAGTCAATAGAAGCAAAATAGATGGGAAATTAAATCAGAACAAATGCTGGAATAGAAAATAACGGACGAAAGTGTTGAAACCCCCTTTCAATTGCTGGAATATGCCCGTAAAACGAAGACACGAAGTCTCTCCGCTCGTCCTTCTTTCCAGTACCCTCAGTGAGTCTCGGCTCTGTGGTGCTGAAGACCGGCGACCACAGTTCGTTGGCTACATTCTTCACGCCTCACAAACAATCGACCGAAGGTTTATCTGTGTATCGTGAAGAACAGAGAAGGAGAAACATAGGGAGAGAGAGTTTAGTCCGCAAGAATGAGAGAGGAGATTATTTAAAGCGTTTCTGATCCCTAAAATCAACGGTTCAGAAACTTCTTCATAAAACGATGTCGTTTTTATATTGAGCGACGTGGCCTTCTAATATTAAAAGAGACACGTGTCAAGAAAAGGAGACATATGCTTCCTTTTTATAAATAAGAAGTATATAGAGATAGATAGATATAGATCGTTGTACTTGTGCAACTTTTGTTATTACAGGGGTTGGTTCAAATAAAAACTAGTTCTGGTGTGAGAACCGTGAGACCGTGAGAACCATATTTGGTGCTATTTTTAATTGTGTATGATGTTATTTTTAATCTCACATGGTGCTATCATTTTTACAAATGCTAACATAAATTGTGTTGCTATTTTTAATAAAATACATCCTGATTAAAAATAGCACTAAAATACAATCAATCATAGCACTACATACAATTAAAAATAGCGGTTCTCACGGTTCTCACGCTAGGACTTAGTTCTCATTTGAACCAAATCCTGTTATTACATATACATTTTTGTTGGATTACTTACTTTAAAGTATGCAGTTTTATATATATTATGACTTATATTTTTCACCCATTGATCGGAACTTAGCAAAGAAAGTTACATCGACCAAGAAATGCCTAAATTTGAGTATAGTTTAGTTATCAATCAGTTATATCACCTAATAAGAAAACATGATCAGTGAAAGCATGAGATAAAATTTTACATGACATTCTACTGTCTTGAAAATGTATAACATTAACAGTTTAGCGAGTATTACAAAACCAAAGTTCGCTCTATACCCAACACAGACAACTCACTGGAATAAGTTTCCCCATAAACGTATCTTGGATTTCCTTGTTTGGTTTTATTTTCACATTCGCTATGGCTTATTGAACTGTGAAGAATTACCAGCCATGTACCATGTACCAGTTAAAAGATCCTGATAAGGAATAAATTATAATTGCACATTGCATTATGATGGTCACCTTTAAATTATAAATATATAGTTTAACAATTCCACAAAAACTGACCTTCTACAGCTCATCATGGCCATCATCTCCATCATCTGTTGTCGTGTCTCCAGCTAGCGCACCACCAGTCCTTTGATAAACAGCGGTTATGATGGGATTGCACACGGCCTCGACCTCCTTGAGCTTCTCCACGCAATCCTCCTTCTCGGCATTTTGGTAGTCGTCCAGCCACTCGAGCGCCCCCTTAGTGCGGCCTCGACCTTGTACTTCTTGTCTGGCTCCAATTTGCCTGCCAACTTGTCCTTGTCGTTGAGTTGATTCTTCATGTTGTAAACGTACGTCTCAAGGCTGTTGCGAGCGTCGATTCTCTCCTTCACATTTTTGTCCTCCTCGGCAAATTCCTCAGCCTCACGGACCATGTGGTCAATTTCTTCTTGGCTCAGGTGGCCCTTATCGTTGGTGATGGTGATTTTCTCCGACTTGCTGGAGGCTTTGTCTTCGGCTGTGACGTTGAGGATGCTGTTGGCATCCACCTCGAAGGTCACCTCAATTTGCGGGGTCCCCCTGCTCGGCAACATTCACAGAATTTGAATCATTTTATGAATTTGAGGCAACAATTACAATCTCAAGAAGTTAAAACTAAATTATGAAACTTTAGGGTAATGGTTGTAAAAAACAATACAGACCTGGGCAGGGCAAATTCCTGTGAGATCGAATTTCTCGAGCAGCCTACAATCCTTTGTAAGACACCTGTTACCCTCAAAAACCTGTTGATACACAAAAGCAGTTTAGTTGTTAGTGTTATTATAAATCGGAAAAGTGGTATCTTGACTTGGAAATAGCTTATGATACCTGCCAAGATATCCATCAGAAAAGCCAACTTCTCTGATGGTTGTTCTGAGAAAACCAAATACGAAATAGGTAGCAACACAAAAAGTATAATATTGGGAAACTCAGAGGAAGAGATTTCATACTCGGAGAAAAAGAGCCGGCACTCTCAGAGCAGCTTGCTAGGTTTTTCAGAAATTTAGATTTCTTTATACCTGACAAAAAAATCCCAGATCTATACAAACAAATGAACTTAATGACCACGCGTCGCAACGCGGCAAAATTAATATTTATATTTTTCCTCAACTAACCTCTACTAACTAGTAGTAGTGGCGAGCAAGGGTC
>BKCP01009403.1:4417926-4453686 GCA_008636005.1 Striga asiatica | reverse complement strand
ACCAATTAACGTCTGCGCGGCCCGCTAATGGGACCGTTCGAACAGACAACCACTCAGGGTGGATTTTTCGGCCTCAAGGCCACCAATTAACGTCTGCCCGGCCCGCTAATGGGACCGTTCGAACAGACGACCACTCAGGGTGGATTTTAGACTTCTGAACAGCTCGAACACTTCGACCTGCCACTGAGGTCGAAAAGAAAACACACCAAGCATCACGAGACAGAATAGTAATTGATCATTTTCGTTAGTCCCATCAAATGCATAGTTATATCGAACAAGATAAAAAAAATCGAGCATAATTTTCAAACTCCCTTTCATGTTTGTACACGACGACTTGAGTTGCTATTTGCTCCATGCTTTCCACTTCTCACCATAATCAATATCCAGTACATCTGCTCATTCATTTTCCTCAGCAAGAATTCAACAAATTCCATAAGTCGTATTTTATCCACATCATCCAATTTGCAATCCTGATAGCGATATTAACAAGAGGTGAATAAATCAAAACAATCATACTGGTCCACATTCCTTTATACCACACCTCAATCTACATGCAAGTCTCTACCACGATATGAAATCGCATAAACACCCACTCAAATGTACTGTCGACCAGTATTTCACAAAGCCATGAACTCAACAAACAATTACAAAAAACCATACTCTGCAGCTACAAACAATCATAACACGAATGCACCAAATAAAAATTCAAATGAGTTACTCCCGATTCCGAGCTCCTTAGTCATGAAGACTCGAGACTGGCCAGCCCGAAGGCCTTAGTCATGCCAGATTCATGTTCAAGGCTCCACATACACCTCATTTTCTGCATTTTATTAGTCACCTGAATAATAGTGCTAAACATATCCATATACACCATAATATCAGCAACATCTCACCCAAAATATACAAACAATGAACATTCCTCCTAGAAAAGAATGCTAAGAGACTCCATATGTCACAAAATAGTGTTAGTCGATCTTGACCATCGACAAGAGTTGAGATTAATTTTATACCTGAGGGTCGATAATGCCGCTCCCAATTATCCTACCTCTTCAAAAGAGAATGATTTCTGCCTCTGAAATTGCCACATGCAATTGGCACCATCCAGACTCGTCCCTCCTTATCACACTGCTTTGGTGGCTTCATGCTCGCTCATTGTGTCCTCGAAGCTCCACAACTCGTCCGCCATAGCTTGTCGAGACTCGGGTTATTTCGATGTTTCCTCGACAAGAATTTAAAGAGATATCATTATCCACATTATATTCATGTCATCCATTTTGCAATTCTCCACGCAAGAAAAACAAGAGATCAAATACAAACATCACCATCTCCTCGATTTAATACATGCTCGAGCAATGATATTCTTAAAAAATTATGAATAGTCAATTCAAACAAAATCCCACACTTTCACATGAAAATCCAAATAAAAGGCTCCAAATATATCAAGATATCGAATCATATAATGCTAATCCATCTCCTCGAGCCCACCGATAAAAATTGATAAATGCATCAAATACACGATAAGAACCATCACCACATGTCCTCAATTCGAAATCACGACTCGCGTTTAATAAGAACAATCGCAAATATCCTCAAATCGAAATCACGACTCGCATTCATGTTCAATCAAATAAGTTTCCGCCACCAATAAGTCAAATAATATCTCCACGAGCAAAGCAAATAACTCCACGATCAAATTAGATATCACCGCGAACAAATCAAATATCTCCACAATCGAATCCAATATCATGACGAACAAATCAAATAATTTTTCCAATTTTACTCCACCAATAGATCAAATAAGCTCTACGGATAAATCAAATAATACTCCACGAATATGTCAAATATTCGCCAAAAATAATTCAAATAATTTTGCAAACAAGTCGAATAGTACTCCACAATAAATCCAATAATTCCTCGAACAAATCAAATATCTCGAGAAAATCAAATAATTCTCCTCGAACAAATTAAATACAAATAACTCCGATATTACTCCACAAATAAATCGAGTAATACTCCACCAGTAAACCAAATAGGCTCCATGGATAAATCAAATAATTTTGCCCGAATCGATCGAATATGCTCTATACAAATAAATCAAATAAACTCCACGAATATATCAAATATTCTCCTCGAACAAATTGAATACCACCATGAATAAATCACATAATATCTCGAGCAAATTAAATAATTCTCCTTGAACAAATCGAATATCACCTCGAATAAATCACATAATATCTCGAGTAAATCAAATAAGCTTCACGTATAGGTCAAATAATGTTGCACGAATAAATCGAATATATTCTCCACGAATAAATTAGTCCACTCTCCAAATAATTTCTCCACTTTTCACCAATTTAAAAATTCTCCGGCCTCAAAATTTAAATTAAGGACATACCTCCACCACGAGAATTCTATCTCAAATTACCTTCTCGTCCGCGTCAAATCATCTCGAATTCGCCATAGGATCGAGACGAAGCTGCTGGACCAAGCTAGACCAGTTCAGACTTCTTCTGGACCCTCTGGACCGGTCTGGGCTCGAGCTTGACCACCTGGGCTCGAGCTGGTACCATTCTGGGCTGCTGGAGGAGGGCGCTGGGCCGCGCAATGGGCCGGGCAGACGGGCTACAACACGCGGGCTTATCGGTGGGCCAGATTCAGGGCCGGACGCGGGTTCTCGTGGGCCTGGCGCTGAGAGAGGCGCGGGCTGAGAGCAAGGCTGGGACGCGGGCCGCGGGTTGTGAGGCGTGCGGGCCGCGCGGGCTGGACGCGGCCCGCGTGTATTCTCCTCCCCTTGCGCGAGCTGGGCTGCGAGTGAAATTGTTGGGCCGCGAAGTGGGTCGCCCTCCTGGGCCACGCGTTGGGATCCACATGGACATAGCTGAATCATGAACTTTGGGCCGTTGCGCTGGGCTTCACTGGATGGGTAGTGGACGTGGGCTGAGGCTGCCATGAGCTGCTCGAGCTTCTTCTTCTTCCAGAAAAGAGCTACCGAAAAATGTCGCCGTCTCTGGCGAAGGCGACCGTCCAATGGTGTGACCTGACAAGGAGATTTCAATGATGCCATTGGTTTGAAATGATTCGTTGAAAATCGCCGGAAAATCGAAGGAGATAACCGGATTTTAACCAAAATCCTTATAGATTCAAAGACTTTGACCGCAAAATTGATGGCCTTCTCGGAAAAATTTTCGTATGAAATTTTAAGGGGAGAAGGAACGAGAGAAGAGCTTCCCGATGACATAAGAATTTTTCTGATCGGACAACTTTTGGCGGCGGCCGACGGCGGAGGCGGTGGCGTCCAGCGGCGACAGCGGCGGCTTCCAGCGAAGGCTGGTAGCAGGAGATTCGTCTCGTCGAGAGGTTTTCGATGGTACCTTCGGATTCTTCATAGCCCTCCCGGATCATCGGAAAAACGCCTTTGAATGTACGATTTTGACCAATTTTTTGCTAGATCTGGAAACTTTGACCGCAAAATCGACGGCCGTCCCGGAGGAATTTTCGCATGAAATTTTAAGGGGAGATTCACCTCGAGGAGATCTACTCGATGACACCAACAATTTTACGATCGGAGCATGTTTTTCGGCGACCGGCGGCGGAGGTGGCGGCCTGCAGCAGCGGCAGTGGCGGCAGCCGGTGGAGATGAAGGAGATTGCTGGAAAATTTTCGAGATTTTTCGATCAAAACTTCGTTTGGCTTTTTGAGTGGGCCCCACATACGGCGTCAATGAAGTGAATAAGATTTCACCCGGGCTCCTTCAACTCGAACGGCCACCGGACCTGCAAGAACCCAACGCCGGGAGAGGTCCCGGCGTCGGGCCTCCGACGCTCAAGTCAGTATCACTCTAAGTCTCAAGTGTATAATTATGAATGTAGAGAGAGTGAGAGAATTGGATATCTTAGCCCCCTTTTATAGGGGGAGTGTACCTTATGTCTCAAGTTGGGCTTGTCCAATAGCATCATGCCACGTGTCCTAGCCATGTGTAGGTTTATTCTTCAATATATTTCCTTTTTATCCATCGTTCCAAGTATTTCCAAATCATGTAGTATAGGTGAAAGTTCACCAAAAAAGTTCATAGTTGTGCTGGCAATACAATTGCGAATTAGACACAATAAAATGAATATAGTTCTAGTGATTGCTAGGAGCCAAAAACAGTAATAATAGTAATAATTGGCAAATTACCAATCAGCAACCCATGAATCCAAAAGCAAATTCTTTTACAAGTTTTTTCATCAAAACTTAAATCCTTTGTTTACAAAATTTACAATTCATCCTCAAGGCATACTCAAAATCTAATTCAATTTAACTCAATTTTACTATTTTCAATATTATCAATACAATTAAATAATATCAATCAACCAATCTTACACATCACATCAACTTTAGTTCAATATTCAGGGTGATTTATTTATTTAAAAAAAAACAAGTGGACAAAAAAAAAATGGTGGACAAAAATCAAAGGCCCATATTCTCCAAAATACGTTTTTTTAATAAAATATTATTAGAAAAACGTATTTTGATAATACCTTTTTCATTTTGTAAAATTAAAAATAAAATTATTTTCCGTTTTAAAAGTTGAATTCAATTAAAATTAGTAATTATAAAACGTATTTTGAAAATACGTTTATAAAAACCCTAAAATTCAATTTTAGGGTTTTAAAAAACATATATGCTAAATACATTTTGTATTAAATAATTTTAAAAATAAATTTATTAAAACGTATTTTAGAAATACATTTATAAATTTAAATTTACAAAAAAAAAAAAAAATTGTAGAACGTATTCTCGGAATACGTTTTACAATTAAATAAAAATAAAACGTATTCTAAGAATACATTTTACAATCAAATATAAAAAAATATCACTTCTTCTCCCTCACTTCGCGATAACAGAGAGCAGAAAATTGGAAAATTTGGGCGATTTTGAGCTTCAGGAAAAAAAAAACGCAATCCAATCCCTACTTTACGCGAATCGACAACAACGACATGAGCCTCATTTCCGGTTAATTCATTCGCACAAGGTATATTGGTTTATCTCAACTTTTTACATTGTTTGGAGTTGTTTGGAGATTGGAAATTGTTATATTATGTTTGAATGTGGTGGTGTTTGAAAATTGGGAATTGTTAATTGTTTATTGATTATGTGTGTATGTTGAATTAGAGATTGGAATTTTGTTGTAAATTGTCAATTGTGTATTGGTTGGTTGTTGTTGGGCTTAGGGTTTTCGAAATTAGGGTTAGAATTAGGGTTTTTAATTTTATTCAAAATATAGATGAACTGTATTTTATTGTTAGATTATGGGTATTAGGGTTTTGGAGGATTATTTGATTGGAAATATTTATTTTGGTTTTTTCGTTGGAGTAAAAAAAAATGGGTTTTCAATTTAGAATGGTAAAAGAATCATTGAATTTTTTGGGTGTAGGATTAGACATTATGTATTGTTGTAATTAGGAAGAATTGAAAGTGTTTTTTTGCAACAGGTATAAATAGCGTATTCCGGTCCATACCTTGTTAATTTGTACTGGCATTTTGCGAAGGAAAGGTTTAAGTGAATTTGTTTTATTTAAAGATCGTCAGGATGGTTCATTTCTTATTCCGGAGAGGATATCATATGAACAATTGGTAGAAATGATTAATGGCAATTACTGGTTTAGAGAAGGTTGGACAATGAAGGAGATTACTTTAATAATTAGCCAACCCGGTGGTTCGTTGAATTTCTTAAGACTCAATAATGATAGTGTTCTTAAGTATATTTATTACCTTCCTCCTATGTCCATGGTGTATTTGCATTTGTCGTTGGGGTCAATTACACCGGTTACACAGGTTTAAGATGTGTGGGGATGTTACGGGGGAGTGATGGATGTTGAGGGTACGTCGACTTCGCATCTACGTAATTTTGGAGAAGGGACAAGCTCAACAATGCAATGGGAAAAGGAGAACTGTGAAGAAGAAGAAGGCGATGAAGATTTCATTCCTGGTGAAGATGATTTTACAGATGAGACCTCCGAAAGCGAATCAGACAGGTCGATAAATGAGGAGAGTGAACCCGAATTGATTGAAGAGGAAGACCCTTTTCCTAGTGGTGGTTGCCACATTTATCGCGAGATGGCTGAATGGGAGCCATCGAAGAGTGATGAGAACGAGTATGCTCTTCCACTTTGGAAGGGCGACATTGAGACCATATGTTTGGGTACAATTTTTAAGAGCAAGGAAGAAGCACAATCGGGTATCTTGGCTTGGAACGTTGATAGGTTGAGGGCGATTCGAACAACATATTCTAATCAAAAGTCATACAAAGTGGTCTGCAGATCTAAGGAAGATGAACCTTGTGTGTGGAAGGCTCGGGTGACTAAGAAACGGGTTCATGAAATGTGGGAATTAACTGAATGGACTGACAGACACACTTGTATGCAACGGGTCAAGAGAAATGACCACAGAAACGTAACTGCCCGTATGATTTCAAATCTTGTAACTAACAAGATTGAAAAGAAACTAGACTACAACGTTAGGCTGATCCAGGTCGATGTGAAACCGTGCTGGAAAGTCGATGTCAGCTACAAGAAGGTGTCACACGGAAGGAGAAAAGCCATCGAGCGTGTGTATGGCTGTTGGGAATCGAACTTCGCAGAACTCCCTCGATAAGCAAAAATTAATTACAAATATATGTGTTGTTTGTCTGCCACTATGTTTATCTATTTATGAAACCGTTTTGTAATTTGCAGGTTTTTTGCCGCACTTCAAAGAGCGAATCCCACCACAGTTGTACAGTGGGAATGGCAGGGTGGGGAAATGACGCATCAATATCAAGACAGACAATTCAAATTTATATTCTGGGCATTTGGTCCCACCATTCTGACCTCCCAACTATGCCCGCCGGTCATTAGCATCGATGACACACATTTGCGCGGATCATACAAGGGAAAATTGCTTGTGACTATAGCACAGACAGCGAATAAGCGGCTATTGCTAATCGCCTATGCGATTGTTGATGAAGAAAGCAAGGATAGCTGGTCATTTTTCCTGAAAAATGTGCGGCAATATGTTGTCTTCGGCTGAATGATCTGTGTTCTCTCCGACAGGGATAACGGCATACTCAGTGTCGTTGGTTGATTGGCAAGAACCCGCTGCATATCACCGGATTTGCCTTCGACACCTTCGAAGCAACGTGGTCACTAACTTTAGGAATAAGAAAGTGTGTGATTGGTGTTGGGATTTGGGTTCACAGTTGTCGAAGCGAAAGTTTCGAGAGACAGAACAATGACTGTTGGAATTTAATCCCCAAGCACACAAGTACCTTTTCGATATTCCTTTGAACAACTGGACCTTGTATGGAGATGAAGGAAGATATAGAAAGGGCACATTGATGACCAATATGTTGGAGAGCTACAACAATGTCTTGAAAGGCGTTAGGTTCCTGCCGTGCAGATCTCTGGTACAGGCCACATTGGACAAAACTCTGTATTTGTTCGAACAAGAACAAAAGAAGGCCACGAGATGCAGGAGTTCCATTGCTACTCAACACTATACCGCCTATTTGGAATTGGAGCGTACAGCCGCAACCTATACTGTGAAATGTGTGAACGCCGAAATGTCCAGGTACAAGGGGTGACAACCAGTCTACGGGCTAGTGAGAGAGGGCAAAACAGGTATATATTTTTTTTTCCATTCAATATTTGAATTTTTATATATATAAATCATTGTTTGTGTTAACAGCTATAAGGTTTTTTACCCGCGGAAACGTTGTAGTTGTCTGAAGTGGCAGACACACAGGAAACCGTGCTCTCATGCAATAGTTGTAGCTCGTGATATTGGGAGAGATCCAAAGTTGTTGTACGATACGCACTTTTGGACGGAGACCTGGATAGCTCAATTTACTAATTAGGGTTTTGCTCTAATTGGTACTGCGGATACATAGGCGCCGGTGGGATGGAATTTGATACCACATTGAGAGAGGATGATCTTGAAGCCTGAACCCGGTCGCAAGCATACGAGATGCTATCGCATGCAAATGGATCGTCGGGCGCGCCGCAGGAATGATAGGGGTAGTGTTCAAGATGTGGTAATCCCGATCATGTTGTGGATGAGTGTCCGTCCTCACATCCTCGCACCGATAGGTCTAGACTTCGTGATGAGTGGGGGAACTAGATTTGTTAGTGTTTATTCGGATTTGATTGGAGGGTTCATTTGGATTTGGTTGGATTGTTTATTTGTTTTGTTTGGATGGTTAATTTTATTTGAATTTGTTTGGATGATTTATTTGGAATTGTTTGGATGGTATTTACAGTAGATTAGTTGATTTGTTACTGTAATTTTGGTTTAGTTGGTTGTTTTGAATATTTAAAACAAGTATTTGGTTAAAGAATGGATAAAACAGTTTTTTTTTTTAACTTACAGTTTAAAACGTATTTTAATAATACGTTTTTGTTTAAAAAAAAAACGTATTATGGTAATACGTTTTACAATTAATTACATATAAAACGTATTCTGAGAATACGTTTTACTTAAAAAAATGGTTGAAGGTTTGCAATTGAGGGGCATTGTAACGCCCCGATTAGTTATAATATTAGAACGATTTCACTCGTTCGACTATAGAGTGAAATCGGTATTTTCAGATTTTTCGAGTTATATGATTAAGTGTCATTATTACATGATTATGTGAAATTTTTTGTTTAAGTGCCTTATAATCATTTATATATGATAGATTATTCGGTTATTATGTTCGAAATTTTTTGTTCGAACCGAACCATTGAACTCTAGCGCAGTGCCCTAGCCGCGCGTTCGCCGTGCTAATGCCCCGAGCCAGGCATAACTCTCGCGCCGAGTATTCTCGAGCCCTAACCCTAGCCGAGCCTTAATAGTATGATACTTAGAAGTTTTCTAAGTGTATAAGTTCACCAAGAAATTCTCGAGCCTTAGCAAGGCCGCGAGTCTGGCCGTGCGCACCTAGCTCGCGCCAATCCTCATAACCGAGCCATGTTCTATTCTTTGTTGAGTGTTTGGGTCAATTCTTGATATTTTTTCTAAGTCCATGCGTGTGGTAATGCTGGAGTTTAAAGGGGAATTAGACTATGCTATTCCTTATTAAGGGTTAAGTAAAATTAGTATTATTTCATTTATAAGATTAATCAAGCATGGAAGCTACCTTATTTTCTTCACTTGTGTAAGTCTTTGTCCCCCTCCACTACCTTCTGCTTGACCAAGACCACTTTCTCAGCCCATTATACTCTGAATTTCCACTCAAGAAGTCCACCAAACTCGTGCATGACCATGCTAGACCACTCACTCAAGTTTCATGCGCATAGAAAAGAGAAAAATCACAAGATTTTGTCCACCACTTCCTACCTTGTTCTATCCGCCCCAAGCAGCATATAATCCCCTATTTAGCTCATTAAGACCTCATTTGACTCCCCAAAAACTTAGAAAATTTCGATCAAAGTTCACATCAACACTCCACACAATAGAGAGAAACCAAGAGCAAAATAGTAGCAATTACCGAGAGCTCTTTAGTGTGAGCCATGAAGTTTTCTTGAGTTATAACAAATTAAATTCGAGATCCTCAGAAATATTATCATCCTCCATCATCCACCTCTCATCCTAGAAGCATTTAGTGTCATTAAGTTCAAGGAGGCAAGCCAAAGAGCCGCGGCTACACAAGGAGCAAGCAAGAAGAGCAACACCGAGCATATACCATTTTTCTTGCATTTTTGTTGAAGATTAAGTAGTTGGTGTGCTCAAGTCTTTTTCGAATCATAAAATAGCTGAGACAAGGAGTTGATTGATATATAATTAAGCTATATATGTTCAGTTTTGAAGTAGTTTCAAGCATGCTTAATGTTAAGTACTTCCAGTTTTTCATGCATGTTCTATATGCTGTTTTTGTATGTTTTTGCCTATGATCTGAAAAATATGGGAATGTGAGAATTTTATGGCTATTTATTGTGGAAATTAGAAGTTCATAGGATCAAGAATGAAGTCAATTGGACTAGTATAACTCGAGTTATTGATTTTTAAGATTAGATCTGCAAATTGAACTTTCTATGCGCGAATTCATTTTCGACTTCAAACCAGAATGACTCGAGTTATACTTAGGACAAAATTATGAAATTTTTAGGACATGTTTATATATGAGTTAAGAGAATGAATACCAAATTTCATGATTTTATCATAAGAAATCAGTGATTTTTTGTATGAGTTGTGAGTATTGTCACCAAGTTTGAGCTTCAGAGCACAAGAGTACGAATTTATAAAATTATTTGAATGCATGCGTGTAAAGTGCATTTCATATGCTAAGTTTGAGAATCTAGTTGGATAAGCTATTGATATTCAAATGAGTTGAAATTTGTACAGCATGTACTTGGTTAAGTGAGATACCTGACTGCCAAGCTTGAGAATTTTTAGAGTTATATTCAATTTTATAAAAATCGTGAGAGTTTAGTTGTTCATATAACTCTATTAAATGATTTAAATGAGAATGCATGGACTTAAGTGACCACCCCTCTGTTAGAGTAGGGTACCCGGCGTTCCAATCTAATTGGACATATTCTACTTGTAAATACAGTCTATTGGAATTATATTATGAATAAGGCATTTCTTTATCTTAAGAGAAAGCATTTATCTTATAATTGCACTTAAGATAAAATCCCTAGATCACTTATGGTTATAAGGTATGGTTGCGCATAGAGATGGTGATCATGGAACATACCTTGAAAGCCGTGATCTTAAATACAGTTCCAAGTCGATGGATGTTTCGAGATGGGATATCGAATAATCCATAAAAGACTTGCACATAGTTTGTATGCTTGTTGGACAAGAATGTTGCATTCCATCAACATTAGCGTAAGACGTAAGTACATTTATGTGGGTGCTTGTTAGAGAACAAGTTCACTGAACATGACCGTATGAAAATTCTTAATGAAGAATTTATTCAGTCGAATAAGAATTTTCATGTTACAATAGTACATGACTAATCCTAAGACTTGAGGCACAATGGTAACTTTGTGCATATTACATTCTACTTTGATTTATCCTTTTGGTAGCTAGCACTATCGTTTAAAGGGATAAGTTGGGTATTATGTTGATATGTATGGAAGTTTGTTAGTGGCCAATAAAGGATTCGACACTTATGAAGATAAGTGAATTTCCTATGTGTTTCATAGTTATTAATCCAAAGTCCTTGGCCAAGGCAGAGATGAATAGTGATTCATAACCGGGTTAATAAACATGAAATAGAATCATAGTTATTAAGTCAATTTGGGTTTCGACAAAATCATACCCAAGACTTAATCGGGAAATTAGATGTCGAAAGGATTTTACATGTATGGAGTTGTAATCGGAATAGGTTTACTCGCTATTCACTTAATACTAGATTCATGCTACTTGCTAGGTGTTACCATGATATGTGGGTTCATAAATTAAAGGGTTAATTCATGAATAAGAGTTAATAAGATTTAACTCAAATTACAAAGTGTTGTAAACCCACTACTAGTATTAAGGTGAACCTAAAAGGTCACACTAATTATGAACAAAGGTAAAGATTGTATTTCTAATGGTTAGAATTAATTGATAAATATCTAATTTGATTAGATATCAATTAAAGGAATATATTAATCAATAAGATTGATTAATTACATTTTGGATATTACTTTAGTAATTAAGGTAATTACTAAATTAATAAAGTTGAATTTTAAAATAGGATTTTAAATTTCAAAAATCCAAAATAATAATAATATGATTATTATAATATTGGGAAAATGATATAATAATAAAGTCTTGAGAAAGATTCTCAAGATTTATTATCCAATTATTATTTATATCTTTAAATATGATTTAAGGATTAAAATAATAAATATGATTATAATAAAATGGTTGTTGATGGTTGTTTGAACTACTTAACATATCTTATTATTTTCAAAGTCAAAAGTTAGTAAATACTATTTAAATAAAATTTGATTTTATTTAATATTACTAAATGTTGATTATTTTATGCTAAAATGTTTAGTATAAATATATGCAAAATGGTTTTGCATTTAAGTGAAGTTTTTGATCCTAAATTTCTAAGTGTTAGAAAGAGAAGAAAGTGTTCTTCATAAAACTTCAAGAAAGAGTTCTTAAAATTCCCAAATAAAATTCATAAATATTCCTATACAAGAAAACCGAGTCTTTTCTACTAGCGAAGGAAAGTCGTCGGAACCGGGCTTCATAGGGTGGATACGTTTAGAGGGAAGACACTTGGATTCCTCTAGCGAGTAACCTCAAGTCGTTGAAGTTACAACCGGGAACCGATTCCCTCATCCATCATCAATAGTGAAGGAGTTCAAGACATTCGGTAAATATTTTTACTAGTATTTACTTTATAGTAACAAATCAAAATTTGTATATGATGCATGTTTTAAAGATGACGATCAGTTAATTCGCAATTAGTATGTACGGGTGTTGTATTTATACGATAAATACTTACTTTAAAAATTTTAAATTCCGCTGCGTACAGCCCGTACGGTACTATCGAACCCAACAGTGGTATCAGAGCCACGGTTATCGTCTTTAAAACAGATTTTGATTTGTTAAGACTTATGAGATAAGCAATATAATTAATTTTTTATATGATAAAAATATTAATTATAAAATTAAAAATCGTTTTTAAGCCACACGAGTCGTGTGACCTTGTCACACGAGTCGTGTGGCATGAAGAAAAATTTTGATTTTAGCTTCGTGATTTTCACACGAGTCGTGTGACCTTGTCACACGAGTCGTGTGAGCTCACACGAGTCGTGTGACGAGCCACACGAGTCGTGTGAGTCTGGGAAAAATTTTGATTTTCAATTCGTATTTTTCACACGAGTCGTGTGATAAGATCACACGGGTCGTGTGACCCTCACACGAGTCGTGTGACTCATAAATTGATATTTTATGTTCATTTCATTAGATGAATGTTTTAGGGATGATCATGAGCCTCATATTCATTATGTTTGAATGGATGTTTTCATTTTCAATATGATTGAATGAATGAATGGATGTTTAATTATGTTTTCAATATGATTGAAGAAATGTAATTTATCGAGACCTGCGAGTCTCTTGAGATGAAATTTGTAAAATTTTAAATTTTGTATCGTTAGAGATTAGATCAAGGTGGAGACCGTTCGATGACAAAGGCCCACGCATGTGTGGGTAATTTTACAAGTTGTAATCTCGAAGGCCTGTGCTTGTACGGGTAGATAGAATAAATGTAATAGAAGTAGTTCTACTATTTGTTTTATCACGTACATATGCATAGATCCATTTTGGCTCGAATGGATCGAATAGGAAAGGACATGATCATCCCACCATGCATTAGATGTATGTTAGGTTTATTTACGCTTTCGTTTCATTAGATGACTGAAACTGGTAAATAAACGTAAAGATGGTAATCGATGAGATCAAGGAACCCAAACGGATTAATTTGATTAATTCCATATCAAATCAATAATGGATAAAAATAAGTTGGAACTTATTAATCCAGGCCTTCCATCAAAAGTAGATGACATGAGATGCTACGATGTTTTATCATTGGCCACGAGTCGTGGGATGATTCTATGTCGAAAGCTGTGAACTCTATTAAATATATTGATATTCGTGAGACGGATTCCTCTTTGTGTTGGCCATGAGTCGTGGGACACTCTGGTGGGCCGTTATCATGAAAGTTTTGATGGGTTTGATTTGACACCGAGTAATATATATGGAGTCATAAAATTGAGGTATATAAGGAAAGGTGAGGCAAAACATCTTGAAGGTTGTATAGAGATACAATTGTCAAAAAGTTGACTACCGATAAAATTGTTTCATGGTGGCATCATAAAATTGGGACATGAAATATTTTTATTGGACTTCAAGCCCACTATGAAAATAATGATTTTCATAATTATAATGAGGTTCTAATTAAATTAGTGGGAGACATTTAATGTTAAAGACCTAATATTAAATGAATATAAATTCCATAGTCTAATTATTTTCTGCTTCGTTTGTTATTTTTGTAGATCAAACTACTAAAATGGCTAAGAATCCAATCGCGAGTATCCTTGATCATAATAAATTAACTGGTCCCAACTTCAATGATTGGTTGAGGAACCTAAAGATTGTTCTTCAGTCTGAGAAGCGAGAGTATGTTTTGGAAACAGCTCCTCCTCCTCCACCGGAGGATCAGACTGCTGAAGAGTATGGAGCCTACTTGCGTCATGTTGATGACAATCTCCAAGCTCGGTGCTACATGCTAGCATCAATGTCTAATGAGCTACAGAGACAGAACGAATTACTGAATAATGCTTCTGAAATCCTAACTCACCTGCAAGAGTTGTATGGTGATCGGACGCGACAAATTAGATATCAGATATCTAAAGAGCTTTTCAGGTGTCGTATGACCGAGGGCTCTTCAGTTCATGATCATGGACTGAAGATGATAGCTCTTGTGGAAAGACTCGAATCACTTGGAGTCATTATGGATAATGAACTCTATGTGGATTTATTGTTGCAATCTCTGCCAGCGTCATTCGATAACTTTGTCGTTAACTACAACATGCATAATATGGAAACTGATCTTCCAGGATTATTAAACATGTTGAAGACGGCTGAGTCCACCATTAAAAAGGACAAGCCGGTACTTCTTGTTGGATCCACTTCCGGATCAAAGGCTACTAAGTCTAAGAAAAGGAAGAGGAAGGGAAAGGTTCCCAATAAGCCCAACAAGAAGGCATATAATGATAAAGGGAAGAACAAACAGAAGGTTAATTCTCAGGCCGATCATGAATGTTTTCATTGTGGCAAAACTGGGCACTGGAAGAGGAACTGCAAGGAGTATCTTGCTAGTCTGAAAAGTTCAGGTATTTATTTTGTTGAAGTTAACTTGTCTGTTAACGATTCTTCTTGGGTATTGGATACCGGCTGTGGCTCACATATTTGCAATGATTTGCAGATGATGGCAAGAAGTAATATGCTAGATGGTGAAGAAACAATCCTAAGGATGGGCAATGGGGCAAGAGTTGCTGCTAAAGCTATTGGGACTGTTTATCTAGCATTGAATAATGATGTAAAGATTTGTCTATCAAACTGTTTGTATGTTCCGGATTTAATAAAAAACATTATTTCTATTCCAATATTGGATAAGGAAGGTTTTAAGTTTGTCATTGAAAATGGAAAATGTTCTATTTTCAAAGACACAACTTTTATTTATTCTGGAAATTTGACAAATGGGTTGTATACCATTACACCACAAAGTCCCATCCTAACCATTCAACAAAATAAAAGGAAATTAGATAATCATAGTTCATTCACAATTTGGCATGCTAGATTAGGTCATATATCCGAAAAACGGATTCACAAATTGGGACCTAAACTCGACCTTAGGGGAGAGGATAGGTTGCCTACATGTGAGTCATGTCTTAAAGGTAAAATGACTAAATCACCATTTGTTGGACAAGTGGAGCGAGCTAAAGGTTTGTTGGATTTGATCCATACAGATGTTTGTGGACCACTAAACGTTAGTGCAATGGGGAACTATCACTATTTCATAACCTTCACTGATGATTATTCACGGTATGGTTATGTTTACCTATTGAGGTACAAATCTGAAGTATTTGAAAAGTTCAAAGAATTCAGAAATGAAGTGGAGAAACAAATTGGTAGAAATATTAAAGTTCTTCGATCAGATCGAGGAGGTGAATATTTGACTAATGAGTTTCTTGATTATTTAAAAGATAATGGGATTGTCTCACAGTGGACGCCTCCTGGAACTCCACAACTCAATGGGGTTTCAGAAAGGAGGAATCGAACATTGTTGGACATGGTTCGATCGATGATGAGTACCACTGATCTACCTCTTTCATTCTGGGGCTATGCCTTAGAAACAGCAGCATATATTTTGAATAGAGTGCCAAGTAAAGCTGTACCCAGCACACCTTATGAGATATGGTGTGGTAAATCACCCTCATACAAATATTTACGAGTATGGGGTTGTACTGCTTATGTAAAGCAGTTAGTGGGAGGTAAGTTGGATATGAGATCCATCTTATGTAAATTTGTGGGGTATCCTAGAGAGTCTATTGGATACTATTTCTATGATCCCTCTGAACAAAAGGTGTTTGTTTCGAGGAATGCTGTATTCTTAGAGAAAGATTTTATCTCAAAGAATAGCGGAGTCATAGAACTTAATGAAGAACAACCACAAATTCCACTAAGTACCACGGAAAACATACCAGTAGAGACTGGACCATCTAAAACACAACCTCTTCGGAGATCCGAAAGGGTTTCTAGGGCGCCTGAAAGGCTATACCTATTGTCAAAAGACAATGAAGAGGGATTCCTTTTGGATAATGATCCAATAAGCTATGATGAGGCAATGTTGGACATTGACTCAGATAAATGGCAAGAAGCTATGCAATCCGAAATAGATTCCATGTATTCAAACAAAGTATGGACTTTGGTTGATCCACCACAGGGTATTGTACCCATAGGTTGTAAATGGGTTTACAAGCGAAAACGTGGTGTAGATGGAGAAGTAAATACTTTTAAAGCAAGACTGGTTGCTAAAGGTTATACTCAAAAACAAGGTGTTGATTATGAGGAAACTTTTTCACCAGTAGCAATGCTTAAATCTATTCGGATATTGCTAGCCATAGCTGCGTATTATGACTACGAGATATGGCAAATGGATGTGAAAACTGCTTTTCTTAATGGAAATATTAAGGAAGACATTTATATGAAACAACCGCAAGGTTTCATATCCAATGGGAGTGAACAAATGGTTTGTAAACTTCAAAGGTCTATTTATGGACTTAAACAAGCTTCGAGGAGTTGGAATATTCGGTTTGATGAAACGATCAAAACGTTTGATTTTCATAAGAATCCGGATGAACCATGTGTTTATAAGAAGGTTAGTGGGAGTGCAGTTACATTTGTTGTTCTATATGTTGATGACATCCTACTCATTGGGAATGATGTAGGGATGTTGCAGTCAACTAGGACATGGTTGTCAAAACAGTTTTCCATGAAAGACTTGGGAGAAGCATCCTTTATCCTAGGGATAAAAATCTATAGGGATAGATTTAAACGGATGATCGGACTATCCCAGTCGACGTACATAAATAAGGTGCTACAACGGTTTAGCATGGAAGAATCCAAACGAGGATATATTCCAATGAGTCATGGGATTTCTCTTTCTAAGACGATGTCTCCAAAGACACCTGAAGAAAGAGAACGGATGAGTCATATACCTTATGCATCAGCTATTGGTAGCATTATGTATGCAATGTTATGTACAAGACCTGATGTGGCTCATGCACTTAGTGTAACGAGCAGATATCAGTCTAATCCAGGTGAAGAACACTGGAAAGCCGTTAAGATGATTCTTAAGTACTTACGAAGGACTAAGGATATCTTTATGGTATACGGCAATGGAGAACTGAAACTAGAAGGCTTTACTGATTCTGGTTTTCAGTCCGATAAAGACGACTATAAATCCATGTCTGGATACTTATTTACTCTGAATGGAGCAGCAGTTAGTTGGAAAAGTTCCAAACAAGAAACAATTGCTGACTCTACGACAGAGGCTGAATATATTGCTGCATCTGATGCTGCAAAAGAAGCTGTTTGGATAAGGAACTTTATCCAAGGGTTGGGTGTAGTACCATCCGTTGTTGATCCAATAATGATTTATTGTGATAACAATGGGGCTATTGCGCAAGCAAAGGAGCCAAGATCTCATCAAAAATCCAAACACATTATGAGGCGATACCATTTGATTAGAGAAATCATTGGTAGAGGCGATGTCGTGATGGAGCGAGTCGACTCAGCAGAAAATATAGCAGACCCCTTAACTAAACCCTTATCACAGAAAGTGTTCGAAGGACATCTTGAGAAGATGGGTCTTAGATACATGAGTGATTGGAACTAGGGCAAGTGGGAGATTGTTAGAGTAGGGTACCCGGCGTTCCAATCTAATTGGACGTATTCTACTTGTAAATACAGTCTATTGGAATTATATTATGAATAAGGCATTTCTTTATCTTAAGAGAAAGCATTTATCTTATAATTGCACTTAAGATAAAATCCCTAGATCACTTATGGTTATAAGGTATGGTTGCGCATAGAGATGGTGATCATGGAACATACCTTGAAAGCCGTGATCTTAAATACAGTTCCAAGTCGATGGATGTTTCGAGATGGGATATCGAATAATCCATAAAAGACTTGCACATAGTTTGTATGCTTGTTGGACAAGAATGTTGCATTCCATCAACATTAGCGTAAGACGTAAGTACATTTATGTGGGTGCTTGTTAGAGAACAAGTTCACTGAACATGACCGTATGAAAATTCTTAATGAAGAATTTATTCAGTCGAATAAGAATTTTCATGTTACAATAGTACATGACTAATCCTAAGACTTGAGGCACAATGGTAACTTTGTGCATATTACATTCTACTTTGATTTATCCTTTTGGTAGCTAGCACTATCGTTTAAAGGGATAAGTTGGGTATTATGTTAATATGTATGGAAGTTTGTTAGTGGCCAATAAAGGATTCGACACTTATGAAGATAAGTGAATTTCCTATGTGTTTCATAGTTATTAATCCAAAGTCCTTGGCCAAGGCAGAGATGAATAGTGATTCATAACCGGGTTAATAAACATGAAATAGAATCATAGTTATTAAGTCAATTTGGGTTTCGACAAAATCATACCCAAGACTTAATCGGGAAATTAGATGTCGAAAGGATTTTACATGTATGGAGTTGTAATCGGAATAGGTTTACTCGCTATTCACTTAATACTAGATTCATGCTACTTGCTAGGTGTTACCATGATATGTGGGTTCATAAATTAAAGGGTTAATTCATGAATAAGAGTTAATAAGATTTAACTCAAATTACAAAGTGTTGTAAACCCACTACTAGTATTAAGGTGAACCTAAAAGGTCACACTAATTATGAACAAAGGTAAAGATTGTATTTCTAATGGTTAGAATTAATTGATAAATATCTAATTTGATTAGATATCAATTAAAGGAATATATTAATCAATAAGATTGATTAATTACATTTTGGATATTACTTTAGTAATTAAGGTAATTACTAAATTAATAAAGTTGAATTTTAAAATAGGATTTTAAATTTCAAAAATCCAAAATAATAATAATATGATTATTATAATATTGGGAAAATGATATAATAATAAAGTCTTGAGAAAGATTCTCAAGATTTATTATCCAATTATTATTTATATCTTTAAATATGATTTAAGGATTAAAATAATAAATATGATTATAATAAAATGGTTGTTGATGGTTGTTTGAACTACTTAACATATCTTATTATTTTCAAAGTCAAAAGTTAGTAAATACTATTTAAATAAAATTTGATTTTATTTAATATTACTAAATGTTGATTATTTTATGCTAAAATGTTTAGTATAAATATATGCAAAATGGTTTTGCATTTAAGTGAAGTTTTTGATCCTAAATTTCTAAGTGTTAGAAAGAGAAGAAAGTGTTCTTCATAAAACTTCAAGAAAGAGTTCTTAAAATTCCCAAATAAAATTCATAAATATTCCTATACAAGAAAACCGAGTCTTTTCTACTAGCGAAGGAAAGTCGTCGGAACCGGGCTTCATAGGGTGGATACGTTTAGAGGGAAGACACTTGGATTCCTCTAGCGAGTAACCTCAAGTCGTTGAAGTTACAACCGGGAACCGATTCCCTCATCCATCATCAATAGTGAAGGAGTTCAAGACATTCGGTAAATATTTTTTACTAGTATTTACTTTATAGTAACAAATCAAAATTTGTATATGATGCATGTTTTAAAGATGATGATCAGTTAATTCGCAATTAGTATGTACGGGTGTTGTATTTATACGATAAATACTTACTTTAAAAAATTTTAAATTCCGCTGCGTACAGCCCGTACGGTACTATCGAACCCAACACCCTCATCTAGCATAGTTTGAGTATTTTAGGTCAACATAAATAGTCTCTGATGCCTGGTTTGGGATAGTCCAAAAAGTACAGAAAAGTGGGTTTTCGAGTCTAACTGAGAATTTTTTCGTGAAACCCTAAGACAGTCGGTTGAGCGGAGAGAATCCAGTCTAGTTTTAAGTGTTCATATGCATCTATGTGCATTATGTGATTTTCATGCTATATCTGCTTTGTCTGCTTAACTGTCTAAATTTTAGTATCAGTTTCTATAAGACGAGCAAATTTCTTAGATATTTGCTTATATATTTTGGTAACTTAAGGAGAGTCGAGGCTCCGACAGCTACCCCAGTATTCCAGCATTTGGACAGATTTTCATCGTAACAGGTGGGAGCCTTTATAGGGCATTACGTTGCGCATTTCAGTTATCCTGTATAAGGTACGTGAGTAAGATAGTTACCCGAACGGTCGAATTATCCTGTTCGAGATAGTTGTATCTAGCAGGATTTGGAGGCCGAGGACCTTAATATTCCACCTGGTACCCGATGGAGGCCAAGGGTCTTAATAGTCCAATCGGGGTGTGCACACGAGCGGCCGAGGGCCGAGGGTCTTTTGACCACAGTTACATAAAAGAAAAGAAAAGTTTACCGTTTCAGCTCTTATATATTTAGGACATGATATGTTATTATGGATGTTGTCTAATTCAATCCTGGTCAATATGGTGGTCATGTACTGGGTTCCACATCATCGTTAATATCTGTACCATGTCTGAGGTATGTTCGAGTCAGTTAGTTCTCCCAGGATTTGGAGGCAGAGGGTCTTATTATCCCACCTGGTTCTCGATGGAGGCCGAGGGCCTTAATATCCCAATTGGGGTGTGCACACGAGTGGCCGAAGTATGGGCCGATAAGGGTTTTTTTAGACAACAGTTTAAGTTCAAGAAAAATTTACAGTTAAGATTATTTCAATTCCAGTTTTCCCACGAGCATGCAGAGGTGCTCACACTCCCATAGTTATTCCTATTTCAGGTGTCAGAGTCCAGCGTGCCGGGTGAGCAGACGTGGCAAACGTGGTCATGCGCAATGGACATTTTTACACACATTTTATGTTTTAAAATTCATGAACATGTATAAATTTGTAATATGTATGTGTGTATTATGTATTATCCAGTTAAGCTTACGCTAAACTAAACAATGCGAGATAGTCGAACCTGCATGTGTGATTCTATGTTCTCCACAGTGGATTGATTTGGTTGCATGTTTTACTAAGTAAGATAAGAAAGTTTTCGTAGCATGTCGCAAATAAGAAAGTATTTTCAAAACCCAGCTCGCACGATCTTTCGAAAATAAAAGCAAAAATTTAACTCTGATTTTGCAAAGCTAGTAAGGCGGGGTGTTACAGCTTGGTATCAGAGCGCAGTTAGCGTTCTGGATACTTTAAAAAGTTTAAGAAAAGCATGACCACGCCACGCTCACTCCGCGCTGACTCCGAGGTAAGTCACCTAAGCCAAGTTTTAAGTTTTGCAAGTACTTATTCAAGTTCAAGTAAGGGGCCTAGATAACTATCCTCCTATAAGACCGAGAACTCTAGAAAGTTAAGCTAAGACCAAGAATTCTAGACAGAACTTTAGAACAGCTAAGTCCAGGGACTCTAGCCTAAGTCAGAACTCCAGTTGAATTGGAACTCTAGACTAAGTCAGAACTCAAGCCAGAACTCAGAAGAGATAAGAGCATCGGAACTCTAGCCAAGCTAGGTGTTTTCAGTTTTCATTAAATATTTCAAGTATAGTATAGCTATTTTTTAATCGGCTATACTGTTCTCGTCAAATAGTTAGTGGCTATCCAGAGTGCTGTCCCGCAGAGCTCCGGACCCAACCGTCGATCAGGAATAGGCGGTAGTCGTGGGCCAAATCCAAGGTGTGGTAAAATGACTACTAGCGTATGAGAACGGAGGATGAGTAGGATGAGATAACATGGGACCAGTACAGAGAGATTCTGGAAGCCAAGTTCAACCACGCCTTATTCGCGGGGAAAATTAGCAAGAGTCTAGTGCCATTCAGAATGAGGCCAATCGGTAGAGCAATACGAGCGCAAATTCGCTAATAAGAGCGCACTGCCCGTCACCTCATAGACACCGAAGAGAAGAAAGCATCCCATTTTTGGGGGACATGCCTATAGTGCATGTTTTCGTAAAAGCGTTTGTGATCGAGATGAATGACTTCAACCTAACTCCCGGCATGGATTGGTTGGTGAGGTACCACGCAGACATCAGATGCCGTGATAGGGAGGTGTCACTACACATAATCGAGGGAGACTGCATCACATTCTTCGGGATTAAGGCCCGAACCTTACCGCGTGTTATTTCAATGGCGAAAGCGACGAAGTACTTGCAGAGAGAGGGCTGATAGGGATTCCTTGTTAACATCGTTGGGGAGACTTCGGAGATGCTGACACCCGGAGATATACCCATTGTTCGTGAATTCGTGGACGCTTTTTTGGAACAGCTATCGGGAGGACCACCTAACTGTCAGGTGGAGTTCACGATCGACTTAGTTCCCGGAGCGGGACTAGTATCGAAAGCGCCGTATCGTATGGCGCCGAAGAAGCTTCAGGAGTTGAAGGTTCAAATTCAAGAGTTGTTGAGTCTTAGTTTCATCTGACCGAGCGAATCACCTTGGGGAGCCAGCGTGTTTTCCAAGATAGATCTTCGCTCTAGTTACCATCAGCTGAAGATTAAGGAGGCCAACATGGCCAAAAACAGCTTTCAGAACGAGATACGGTCATTACAAATTCGTGGTGATGTCGACTGGCTTGAGCAATGCGCCTGCGGTATTCATGGATCTCATGAACTATGTCTTTCATCCCTTCTTGGACCGATTTGTTATCGTCTTCATTCATGACATTTTGGTCTATTCCAGTAGCCCAGAACAACAAGAGCAGCATTTGAGGAACGTATTGGAGATTCTTGGGCAGGAGAAACAGTACGACAAATTCTCAAAGTGCGAATTTTGGCTTGATCGAGCGGTGATGAGAGTGTGTGTACGATGATGAGAAAGTATGTGTACGATTCGAGCCACATAGTGGTCAGGCAGAACCTGACGTGTGATGAGAAGCTAGTAGCAGTTCTGGACCGAAAGGTTCGATGACTAAGAAACAGAGATATAGAACTCGTCAAAGTTCACTGGAGTCGCCAAGACGAGTCAGAAGCCACTCGGGAGAGAGAGTCCGAGATCAGAGCTAAATATTCAGATCAGTTATTTCAGAGATATATATGTAAGTAAAGTTCAGGACCTAAACGGTTGAGTATCTCCCGTTCTTGGTCGAGTTATCATGACCCGGATTGAGTGGGCGTTTTTCCAACCCTAGCTCATCCAAGCGTATACCCAGGTGAGCTATTTATACAAAGATTTAACTTTTGCTTAAGGGCAATGACTCCCAAGGGAGTCCTTGCAGCTACTTATCGCCTGATTCGATAGGCTAAGGCCCTCCCCAGGTTCCGGGCGGCCAATGCCACCCTGAGTATGCACATGATTTCCCGGTCCAGACCGGACATTATAGTTGCCAAATTCAAGAACAATATGTTTGGCTGATATCCAGATTTCCAGTCTTGAGATGTTCAGTTGTACTTACGTACAATCATCTTGTACGTTTGTATATAGTTTGTATGAGTTCTGACTTAGTATCCTAGTTCTGTATTTCCGAGGACGGAAATATTTTAAGGAGGATAGGTTGTAACGCCCCGATCAGTTATAATATTAGAACGATTTCACTCGCTCGACTATAGAGTGAAATCGGTATTTTCATATTTTTCAAGTTATATGATTAAGTGTTATTATTACATGATTATGTGAAATTTTGTGTTTAAGTGCCTTATAATTATTTATATATGTTAGATTATTCGGTTATTATGTTCGAAATATTTTGTTCGAACCGAACCATTAAACTCTAGCGCAGTGCCCTAGCCGCGTGTTCGCCGTGCTAATGCCCCGAGCCACGCATCTCTCGCGCTGAGTATTCTCGAGCCCTAACTCGAGCCGAGCCTTAATAGTATGATACTTAGAAGTTTTCTAAGTGTATAAGTTCACCAAGAAATTCTCGAGCCTTAGCTAGGCCGCGAGTCCGGCCGTGCGCACCTAGCTCGTGCCAATCTTCACAACCGAGCCATGTTCTATTCTTTGTTGAGTGTTTGGTCAATTCTTGATATATTTTCTAAGTCCATGCGTGTGCTAATGCTTGGAGTTTAAGGGGAATTAGTCTATGCTATTCCTTATTAAGGGTTAAGTAAGATTAGCATTATTTCATTTATAAGATTAATCAAGCATGGAAGCTACCTTATTTTTTCACTTGTGTAAGTATTTGTCCCCCTCCACTACCTTGTGCTTGACCAAGACAACTTTCTCATCCCATTATACTCTGAATTTCCACTCAATAAGTCCACCAAACTCGTCCATGACCATGCTAGACCACTCACTCAAGTTTCATGCGCATAGAAAAGAGAAAAATCACAAGATTTTGTCCACCACTTCCTACCTTGTTCTATCCGCCCCAAGCAGCATATAATCCCCTATTCAGCTCATTAAGACCTCATTTGACTCCCCAAAAACTTAGGAAATTTCGATCAAAGTTCACACCAACACTCCACACAATAGAGAGAAACCAAGAGCAAAATAGTAGCAATTGTCGAGAGCTCTTTAGTGTGAGCCATGAAGTTTTCTTAAGTTATAGCAACTTAAATTCGAGATCCTCATAAAGATTATCATCCTCCCTCATCTTCCTCTCATCCTAGAAGCATTTAGTGTCATTAAGTTCAAGGAGGCCAGCCAAAGAGCCGCAGCTACACAAGGAGCAAGCAAGAAGAGCAACACCGAGCATATACCATTTTTCTTGCGTTTTTCTTGAAGATTAAGAGGTTGGTATGCTCAAATATTTTTAGAATCATAATATATATGAGATAAGTAGTTGATTGGTATATTATTGAGCTATATATGTTCAGCTTTGAAGTAGTTTCAAGCATGCTTAATGTTAAGCGCTCCCAGTTTTTCTTGCATGCTATGTTTTCGTACGTTTTTGCCTATGCTATGAAAAATCTGGGAAAGTGAGAATTTTATGGCTATTTCTTGTGCAAAATAGGAGTTCATAGGATAAAAAATGAAGTCAATTGGATTAGTATAACTCGAGTTATTGATTTTTAAAGTTAGATGTGAAAATTGAACTTTCTATGCACGAATTCAGTTGCGACTTCAAACCAGAATAACTCGGGTTATACTTAGGACAAAATTATGAAATTTTTAGGACATGATTATATATGAGGTAAGATAATGTACACCAAATGTTATGATTTTATCATAAGCAATGAGTGAGTTATATCTATTAGAACGAATGCATGTCGAGTTGAACTTTGATGCTTTAGAACTCCCCAAATACTTGCGGGATTAATGTGAAATTTTAAGGTGAATTTCTCGTATGAATTGTGAGTATTGTCACCAAGTTTTAGCTTCAGAGGACAAGAGTACGAATTTATAAAATTATTTGAATGCATGCGTGTAAAGTGCATTTCATATGCTAAGTTTGAGAATCTAGTTGGATAAGCTATTGATGTTAAAATGAGTTGAAATTTGTACAACATGTACTTGGTTAAGTGAGATACTTGACTGCCAAGTTTGAGAATTCTTAGAGTTATATTCAATTTTATAAAAATCGTGAGAGTTTAGTTGTTCATATAACTCTATTAAATGATTTAAATGAGAATGCATGGACTTAAGTGACCACCCCTCATCTCGCATAGTTTGAGTATGTTAAGTCAACATAAATAGTCTCCGATGTTTTGTTTGAGATAGTCCAGAGAATACAGAATAAGTGGGTTTCCGAGTCTAAGTAAGAATTTTTTCGAGAAACCCTAAGACAGTCGGTTGAGCGGAGAGAATCCAGTCCAGTTTTAAGTGTTCATATGCATCTATATGCATGATGTGATTTTCATGCTATATCTGCTTTGCCTGGTTAACTGTCTAAGTTGTAGTATCAGTTTCTATAAGACGAGCAAATTTCTTAGATATTTGCTTATATATTTTGGTAGCTTAAGGAGAGTCGAGCCTCCGACAGCTACTCCAGTATTCCAGCATTTGCACAGATTTTCAGCGTAACAGGTGGGAGACTTTACAGGGCATTACGTTGCGCATTTCAGTTATCCTGTATAAGGTACGTGAGTAAGATAGTTACCCGAACGGTCGAATTATCCCGTTCGAGATAGTTGTATCTACCATGATTTGGAAGCCGAGGGCCTTAATATTCCACCTGGTACCCGATGGAGGCCAAGGGCCTTAATAGTCCAATCGGGGTGTGCACATGAGCGGCCGTGGGCCTAGGGTTTTATCGTTTCAGCTCTTATATATTTAAGACATGATATGTTATTATGGATGCTGTCTAATTCAGTATTGGTTAATATGGTGGTCATGTACTGGGTTCCACATCATCGTTAATATCTGTACCATGTCTGAGGTATGTTCGAGTCAGTTACTTCTCCCAGGATTTGAAGGCCGAGGGCCTTAATATCCCACCTGGTTCTATATGGAGGCCAAGGGCCTTAATATCCCAATCGGGGTGTGCACACGAGTAGCCGAAGTAAGGGCCGATAAGGGTTTTTTTAGACCACAGTTTAAGTTCAAGAAAAGTTTACAGTACCACAATCTTATTTATTTTATGCAGCTTTTAAGTTTATGTTTACAGTACAACAATCTTATTTATTTTATGCAGCTTTTAAGTTTATGTTTACTGTTAAGATTATTTCAGTTCCAGTTTTCCACGAGCATGCAAAGGTGCTCACACTCGCACAGTTATTCCTATTTCAGGTGTCTAAGTCCAGCGGTGGGTGAGCAGACGTGGCAAACGTGGTCATGCGCAATGGACATTTTTACGCACATTTTATGTTTTAAAATTCATGAACATGTATAAATTTGTATTATGTATGTGTGTATTATGTATTATCCAGTTAAGCTTCCGTTAAACTAAACAGTGCAATATAGTCGAACCTGCATGTGTGATTTCATTTTCTCCACAGTGGATTGATTTGGTTGTATGTTTTACTAAGTAAGATAAGAAAGTTTTCGTAGCATCCCGCAAATAAGGAAGTGTTTTTGAAACCCAGCTCGCACGATCTTTCGAAAATAAAAGCGAAAATTTAACTCTGATTTTCAAAGCTAGTAAGGCGGGGTGTTATAGGAATCGAACCCGGGTGTGGGCGTTGCAAACCATCAAGGCTGACTTCAATACCATCCTGCCGCTAGGCGTTTGCGTTAACTTCTACGCAAATTATATTCTTATCCTTGAATATCGAGAATTATAAACTATATACTATAAAGTATATACTATATAGTATATAACATATATTATATAGTATAACATATATTATATAGTATATAACATATATAGTATACAGTATAACATATAGTATATAGTATATAGTATATAGTATATAACATATAGTATATAGTATGTAGTATATAAAATATAGTATATAACATATAACATATAACATATAGTATATAGTATATAACATATTACATATAACATATAACATATAGTATATAGTATATAACATATAACATATAGTATATAACATATAACATATAGTATATAGTATATAACATATAACATATAGTATATAACATATAACATATAGTATATAGTATATAACATATATAACATATAACATATAGTATATAACATATTGTAACGCCCCACTTGTATTTACTGAAAATCAGGATAACTTTTAGTAAATTTTATTTTCAAACACCTAAGGCGCTACTCATTTTCAAACTTCAACACTTATCCAATTTCTCAATACTAAATCAACTATCAATATCAATCATCAATCATCAGTAATTCAATCATCAATTTTACTAACTCCCAAAACGGGTTTTTCCAAAAATGCATAAATCACCCAAACCGGGTTCCAATAATATTCATGAGTTCTAAGGAGCATCTCCTTAACATTATTCAATCATAAATTCCAAAAACCTTAAATGCAATAGTCTTCCAAGTTCATAATTATGAAAACGGGTTCATAAATGCGGACGCATAAACAATAATAGGATCAGTCTTAAAGACCGACCATCACTCGCCTAACTCCGCCGTCACACCTGCCTCGCTTAACCTAAAACGTGAATTTCAGGTGGGGATGAGCACAGTTGGAAAAAGTAGTGCTCACCACTATGCAGTAAACATTATTCATAATAAAGAAACAATGATGAATAATCAATAATAAGTCAGGTATGGTCGTAGCACATATATGAAACAATCATCTATCCCAATCTCCCACCAATCATATCAATAATAGACTCATGTGCACACCTACGTATAGACTACTGCCGACTATATATCGAAAGACCACCGGTCTTACATCGCGTGTCCAGCCAGTAGGAGTAACCCGCCAGCCAAGGCCTCACCTTGGTCTTACCAACGGGGGTCGTCCAGTACAGAGACCTTTAACCCAGGTCTTACGACTCACAATAATAAGGAGACTACCCAACGGGTACGTTCTATAGCTACGGGGATAACCTTTCAACGGCTGGTACAGCTCACATCGAAGGCTACAAGTTCCACATGCATACTTGATCATACCATAATTAAAACAATAATAACATTTAAGGCATAGCAATTTTTCGAATTAAACCCGTCTGGTTGCAGCAACAGTTCAAAATCACGAATCTCGAAATGAGGCGAGGTCAACGCCTCTAGACACCTACATTAAATCCAGATACTAAAGTCAACACTTTTAATCTAGACCTATGTAGAAAATCACAATTTGACTTAGTCGAACTCGATTATGTAGATATGGGAACACTAGAACTTAGACTCGATCAAACCTCATATTTAAGTTCACACAATTGCAAATGAGAAACAATAAAACGAGCCACAAGGAGATACATAACCAATTCGGTCAACAACACTTAATCAAATTTCACTATATAAAACAATTGTCAAAATTCACACTTGTATTAGAAGGTATATCAAACCAACGAGTTAGGCTCTAAATATTTTACATAAAATTCACCTCCCAGCATTTAGCAAAAACATCAAGTTTCAGCTTCAAACTCGTTATACAAAATTTTATAAAATTCAAACAAGTCTTTCGATAAAAACGTGCCTAAATTAGAAACACATGGTAATGAACGATTCAGACCATGAAATTTTTATTTAAGAAACTTAAGCATATGAGCAGAAACACGTAAAATTATCAGCCTTAAACACTCAGCATGTGAATTTATAAAATTAAAACAACATTCAGCAATTCTTCGAATTTCCATCAGAACTGAACATAAACGAACTCCAAAAATTTCAATATTTTCACAACATGCAATAAATCACAAAATAAGCATGTCAACCAAAAATCAGAATTTTTCAGCAACTGAACAAATTTCATAATTAAAACAAATTCTGGCAGAATCACAAAATAAATTATTTACCCTATTAAACCTAGTCTAAAAATTCTAAAAATTTTACACAACATAACCACATACCATAGGCATATCATACTAAAGTATCAGCAGATTTGAAGCACTACACAATTATTCATGCCTCTAACAAGAATCTGAACATAAATCAATTTAATTTTTAAAAATAGCTATTGGACTTTAAAAATTACGAAATTTTTACACTGCACCCAAAATTTCAAGGCAATTGGACCAGTACTCTATTTTATGGTGAATTTCGCATTCCAAACAGCAATTATGAACTTCAAAAAATCATAAGTTCAAATTTACACGTCCAATCAACACAAGGCCAATGCCATTGTGTTTATAATAATCCTAAGTCCCTAAATCCACAACGACTAATCACTTATAACCAGTTCTTGTTCGATTCTCACGAATCGACGAGTTTCACATAATATCACAATAATATAATTAACGAGACAACAATATCACATAAAATCATAACTCGATGAACACGAAAGACACGAACAATCACAATATTATTCACGTAAAAGTAAACGAGAAGTCGAGACTCGATACCGTTCTTGGAAAAACGAGTGAGAAGGGTTCGAACGGGCTTGACGATGAACGGCGGTGAAAGAGCTCGACGGCTTCGCTCGACTTGCGCGGGAGGAAGCAGCGGCTGCGGCTGCCACGCGACGGCGGGCTTGCTGCTGGTCGGCGGCGGCGAAGAGGCTTGCAGCGAAGGGCAGTGGCTGGGAGAGTTCACGAACAGGGGCTCGCCAGGAAGGAGCTCACGATGGATTGGCAGGATCGCCAGAGGGAAAACTTGCAGGTGGTGGTGCTCGTCGCGGGGTTGCTGTTTGCCGGCATGGTGATGATGATGATGATGATGCGATGATGTTGGCGACAGGAGAAGGAATTGTTGAGGAGAAGTGACCGGAGATGGCGGCAACGATCGAAAGGGTGAGAGGGAGAGATGAGATACGATCAGTTGCAGGAGGATAAGAGAGAGAGAGGTCGATCGAGAGCTTGAAGGTGAAAAAATCTGGAAAGCTGGGCGATGAGAGGAGAGGGACGAAAGTTCCTCAACAGATATGCTTTCTGCGCTTGATATAAAAGGACGCTTAGGGTTTGGAAATCTTACCACACAAGAAAAATCAACACACTCGTAAAAGAGAAGGGAAAAAGATCAGCCGGGCCGAGCGGGTGGTGGGTTCAAGAATTTGGGCCGAAGGTTCGGTTAAGAGCGTACGGTTTCTCTCGGGCTCAATTAGACGTAAAATTAACTCGGTTCGACTCGAGAATTATATCGCACGATAAAATAAATAAACTGAATTTTTATTTATATATTAATACACACAATTAAAATTAAGATAATAATATTAATAATAATAAAAATACACATTAATGAAATCATTTACAATTAAGCAAATAATAACATTTAGATATATATATATATATATATTACACACAATTTAAATTAATTAATAATAATAATAATAATAATAATAATAATAACACTTAGACACTTAGGCATTTAATTACAAATTGACAATTAAATAATATTTAGACAATTAGACATTTATTCGCAATCTTCCAGATAAATCATATTAGACATTCAATAATTTTTAGCATTCAATAAATAATAATAACAACAAATAAGGATAAATAATAATAATAATTATAATAATTATAAAAAATAATGATAAATAAATCTCAAATATTCAATAATCGAACGGGGTATTACACATATAGTATATAACATATAATATACAGTATATAGTATATAACATATAGTATATAACATATAGTATATAGTATATAGTATATAACATATAGCATATAACATATAGTATATAGTTTATAGTTTATAGTTTATATGTTATAGTTTATAGTTTATATGTCATAGTTTGTACTTTATATGTTATTGTTTATAGTTTATAGTTTATAGCTTATATGTTATATACTATATACTATATGTTATATACTATATGTTATGTGTTGATATCAGAATAAAAACTATAAAGATAAAGGATAGATAAAAGGCATCATGAAGATCGAATCGCAAAACAGTTCTTTGGCATCAAACTCGACGTCGGCTCAGCATCTCGGAATGGCCATCTCGGAATAGCCACCTCGTTTTCCAAGACAGATAGTGGCCCTAAAGATCATCAATACAGAACACTGATACCTCGGTATTAGGAACTCGGTTCAAGAATAGTTTGTTGAAGGTCATAGAAAACTAAAAGTCCATAGAAAAGCCGATGTCGTGGAGAAACCGGCTTCAGCCCGACAGAAGTGACACTTGTCACACAAATAGAGGATCGCCCATGCTCATCATTGCCTAAAAAGCATGCCAACGTCATAGCCGCCCCTAAGCCGTCAAATCTACATTAAATAAAGCTGATTTATCTTGAAAGGTGTGCAACAATAGAGACAGTACGAGGGTTTTTTGGACGCATTAAATTCACTCATTTATTACCTCGGTTTTCTCTGTTTCCGACCACCTGTATCAAAATATCGACTTAATCGAAATTGTAACCAACCTCAAAGAATCCAATAAAAATCATATTCTCTGTAATTCTCGTTGTGTTTTTTTTTTATCTTAATTACGTTGATTTAATCCGTTTATCAACATTATGTACTATATACTTTATAGTTTATATGTTAAACTATATACTATATGTTATATACTATATATTATAAACTATATACTCCTTGCTGGGGAAAGACTATAGGTTTTACAAAATTATTTACAAATACACGTGTTGTTTGTCTATCACTATGTTTATCTATTTATGAAACCGTTTTGTAATTTGCAGGTTTTTTGCCGCGCTTGAAAGAGCAAATCCCATCACATTTGTACAGTGAGAATGGCAGGGTGGGGAAATGGCGCATCAGGTTCAAGACAGACAATTCAAATTTGTATTCTGGGCGTTTGGTACCGCCATCCAAACCTTCCAACTATGCCCGCCGGTCATTAGCATCGATGGCACACATTTGCGCGGATCGTACAAGGGAAAATTGTTTGTGGTTATAGCACAGACAACGAATAAGCGGCTATTGCCAATCGCCTATGCGATTGTTGATGAAGAAAGCAAAGATAGCTAGTCATTTTTCCTGAAAAATGTGCGGCAATATGTTGTCTTCGACCGACAGATCNTACTATATTTAGTATTTATTTTATTATTTATTATTTTTATAAATAAATAATATTGTATTATTTAATATCTTTATTTATATAATATATATTTAATATATTTATTCATTTAGTAAATAATTATTTAATATATAAAAATAATTAATTTTAAATCAAGTGAATTAATATAAAAATAACATTAATGAGAATAAAAGTTTGATTAAACAAGAATGTAATATTATTTATTTATTTAGTTTACTTATTTTTATTTCATAATTAGTATATATTTAATAAATAAATTATTTATAAGTACTATAACTAAAAGTTGTATAAATTTTATATAATTAAGATAAAATGATGTTGGTATATATATAAGTGAATTCAAATATATAACGTAAATTGTGTTAGATCAAGTGGCTCATAAGCACCCTTTATATGCTAACTGTACCAAGTTCAAACCATCTCCTTGTAACAATTTTGCTACTTTGCCACGTAAGTGATGATTTAGCTCTTGTTTCCAGAGTCAGACTTCTCGCTGACGTGGCCGTTAAAAAAATTAGCACGTCAGTTTTCCGTTAACAGACGTTAAATCCGCGCTGACGTGGCCGTTAAAAAAATTGGCACGTCAGTTTTCCGTTAACAGACGTTAAATCCGTGTATCAGGTTACCAAAAAAATGTAAAGGTTGTGTATTTACCTGTCAAGGTTTGAAAGTCGTAATTAAATGGCCAATCAAGTAAAGGTAGTGTATTTTCCCGCCATTATGCCTTTAATTAATGATTTTTTTTTATTTTTATTTTTTTGTAGTATGTAGTATATGAAATGATTGTTTTTTTTTTTTTTTTTTTTTTTTTTTTTTTTTTTTTTTTTTTTTTTTTTTTTTTTTTTTTTTTTTTTTTTTTTTTTTTTTTTTTTTTTTTTTTTTTTTTTTTTTTTTTTTTTTTTTTTTTTTTTTTTTTTTTTTTTTTTTTTTTTTTTTTTTTTTTTTTTTTTTTTTTTTTTTTTTTTTTTTTTTTTTTTTTTTTTTTTTTTTTTTTTTTTTTTTTTTTTTTTTTTTTTTTTTTTTTTTTTTTTTTTTTTTTTTTTTTTTTTTTTTTTTTTTTTTTTTTTTTTTTTTTTTTTTTTTTTTTTTTTTTTTTTTTTTTTTTTTTTTTTTTTTTTTTTTTTTTTTTTTTTTTTTTTTTTTTTTTTTTTTTTTTTTTTTTTTTTTTTTTTTTTTTTTTTTTTTTTTTTTTTTTTTTTTTTTTTTTTTTTTTTTTTTTTTTTTTTTTTTTTTTTTTTTTTTTTTTTTTTTTTTTTTTTTTTTTTTTTTTTTTTTTTTTTTTTTTTTTTTTTTTTTTTGCAGAAAATGGCATCTTCGTCGTCCTCACAACCGCAGCGCTACAATGTAGATCGAGATCCGAGGGATGCGTCCGTTCTATATCTTCAGTACCACCACCGGGCGAGTGCGCTATTCGAAGAAATAGACGGATGTCGTGACGGTGTCGTTAAACCCCGCCGTTTCGACAATGAGTTTTGGAAGGCGTTGGAGCACCAGCATCCCAGAGTTTGGGAGGTCATCGACAGGACGGGTTTTGGCCCGCTGTATCGAATGGGCAGAGTTATGACCGATAACAGCCTCATCACGTGTCTGGTGGAAAGGTGGCGACCGGAGACGCATACCTTCCACTTTGACTTCGGGGAGGCCACGATCACACTGCAGGACGTACAAGTCCTTTTTGGTCTCCCGATCAATGGAGAGCCTTGTTGGGGAGCGACTCAAGATCGCACACCCCAAGACTGGCAAGAAATTTGTTTTGATGCGCTAGGGTTCGAGCCCTATGTCCAGGTACATTTTTTTCCTACAATTTTTTTTTATAATTTTATTTATGTTTACTCCATTCATTAATTTTTAATATATAAAAACCACTCTCAGAAGGCCGACGAACCGGATCTAGACCCCAAGACTTGGGCCATTATAGGCCAATGGTTGAGGACCTATGCATTAGAAGCGGAGTGCAACAGAGAGCTAACCGATGGAGACCAAACAAGTGACTTCGAACAGAGGCGAGGGCCCTTATACTCTAGTGCATCGGTTCCTTCTTCTTCCCCGACCAAAGGGCCAATGGAGTGAACCTGTATTGGTTGCAGCATTTGTACGACATCGAAAGGATCAACACGTACAACTGGGGTTCGACGGTCTTGGCCGGAGTGTATAGAGCGATCAGCACGACCTACAAGGCCGGGAAAAAGTGAATCAAGAACTGTGTCCAATTGATTCAGGTAAATTTATTTACTTGTTATTTGAAAATTCATTTTTTTATTCTAATTTAGACTAATATCTAATAACAAATGAATATGTCGATATGTGTAGGTTTGGGCATATGAACGTATCCCTCGTATTCGCCAAAAAATGAGGGATACGAACTTTCAGAGAGTCGTTGGTTGTCCCTTAGGTGAAAGGTAATCAGATTTATTTATATTTAATACTTATATTATTTCCATTATCAAATTATGTGATTACAAAGTGTTTTTTTTTTCTGTGATTTTTAAGGTGGGTGGGGAAGAGGGACACGAAACACCTGGGTAAGGGAACAGCCGCAACCCGGGATCAATTGACAGGGCTGACAGAGACGGATGTAAGATTATTATTAAGTCCTATTGATTTTTATTTTTTTTTTTGTTTTTATTTTTTTTATAACTTAATTCCTAATTATTATTATTTTTTTATTACAGTTCGATTGGCAGCCCTATCAGCGGCACCTGCAAGGGGATGCTCTCCCGGCCCAGTGTACAGAAGGTTCACACCTCTGGATGTATAGGGGGTGGATCTTCAATTGGAACGTCCGTGAACTCCACCTGCCTGATAGGGTCCTCCGTCAGTTCGGGTGTCGGCAGTCAATCCCTGAACCTCCGATCATTACGACTGAGGCCCAATGGGAGACACACCACCGAGGCCAGGGAATGACTGGGAGGGCAGTTTTTGATTGAGTCGACTTTCACGGAGAGCTTGGGAATGCTTGGGTCGAACAAAGAGACCAAAATGTCGTCTCAGTCATCCCTGTGGAGCCATTCATTGAGCCTGAGGCGGGTTACCTTGATTGGTTTCACAATATGTCTGTGAGACTACTCGGTGGCCCTACTGGACAGAGGCTTTCACCCACTTGCCGAGCAGGGGAAGTGCGCTGTAAGTGTTCATAATTTGTGTTTTTTTTATATTATTATTATTATTATTATTATTATTATTATTATTATTATTATTATTATTATTATTATTATTTTATA
>BKCP01009403.1:4306455-4417345 GCA_008636005.1 Striga asiatica | reverse complement strand
TATTTCAAGAATACGTTTTACTGTGCAAAATTAGGGCAAAATCAATTTGGGGCTAAAATTAGGGTTAAAAAACGTATTTTCAAAATACGTTTTATATTTTTAATTATTATTTTCTGGAAAAATTTGTTTTCAAAATTGTAAATATTAATTTTATTTATAAAACGTATTATTTGAATACGTTTTATAATTAAAATATATATATATATATATATATAATTATTTTTATTTATAAAACGTATTCGAGTAATACGTCTTTTTTTTGTTTAACTTAAAACGTATTTAAATAATACGTTCTACCATATTTTAATTAACTTAATTACGTTTATTACGTTAATTAATTTTTTTTTTTGCAAAAACGAATTCATTAAATACGTTTTACTAATAAAAACGTATTCTTTAAATACGTTTAATATTAAAAAACGGATTTACAAAATACGGCCTTTTGATTTTTTTCCACTCTTTTTTTTTATTTGTCCACTTTTTTTTTTTAAAATAAATAAATAATTCTCAATATTTGTCTACTCAAAACATTTGACTAACAATTACTTCATTTCATCTCTCTCCTAATTTTATATCAAATCAATTTTAATTATTATTTTTTTAAAAATATTATTTTATTATAAACTCAATTTCACTAAAAACTAATCGTACTACTCTTTTTCCAAATTAAGCTAGTTGACCAAAAAATTTCATTTTGCGAGAATATATTTGTAACGAAGCACACCTAACATTTCCACATTGGACTTAATGTATTCCCTCCAAGGCAAGAGTACGCATAGATAATATGTTTCGAAAAGACAACTTATTACAACTTCCCCAGAAAGTATGGAACAATCACATAGAACCTTGCATTTCCACATTGGACTTATGTATTCCCTCCAAGGCAAGAGTACGCATAGCTAATATGTTTCAAAAGACAACTTATTGCAACTGCCCCAGAAAGTATATGTTTCAAAAGACAACTTATTACAACTGCCCCAGAAAGTATGGAACAATCACATAGAACCTTGCTGATAGAGAAAATAGTACAGGGCACATACCAAAACAAGAACAAACTCGAGAAGAGTCTAAGGAGTCTACAAGACTGTTGCATATAATAGAACTCATAATAATATGAAACATCAAGAAAACTTTAACGCTAATCTGACAAGTGCCTAATAGGGTTAAGAAACAATATCCTTATCTATATAATTTCTCATTACACCATAACACTAGGTTTACTTGGACCAGTACCTCAAGGAAAATGCACAAACAATGGGCATTAAACACAATTATCATATTTTCAGTTTAACTAACCAAAATATAGGTTATGTGCACATAATAAAATCCTGCAGAAGTTATTTACAATATGTTCAGAGATCCTACTCCCAGCTCCCTCGAGCTGGGCTCACAAGAGAAGAATAAACAACTTTTTCACCTTCTTCCCTTTTCAAGTACAAGCTAATTCACCACAAAAGTGACATGAAACTCAGATTTTCTGAAACTAGAGGCAATGCGGAATAATACACATTGACATAGAACATAAATATAAACAAAATGGAACGCAAGGAAGATAAAAGGAAGGTAATACTAGTAGGGATAAAACAAGAGTCTGCGAATCCAGCCAATATCTGATTACATCCCACAAATCCAGAAAGTTCGAGATGAAATTTTCATATATTTAAATCAGAATTTTAACGATAGCTCTAGAAAGGTTACAATGAATCGCAGCAAAGCCACAGTTCCATCATGGCTCTCGTTTACTCATTCATTACAGGCTTGTTTTCATTTGCCTTTGGCTTCTGTTCCTTGGGCTTCTGCTCTTCATTTTTCCTAATTTGAGTAAAAAAGTAAGCATGAGGAGAATAGACCTTGTATAAAGCTGTTGATTGAAGCATATTTCAAGCAAAATAGAAGTATCATCCAAGATACCAAAGGACACAGCAACCAGTCATCAATAAACAAGTGTTTACACAAAAAATAATTTTGCACATATCACTGTCCCAATTAAGACCAGCCTACATTTACAAAATTAAAACTATCTAAATCAGTATGTACAAAAATTATAACAGAAATTCGAAATACAAATCCATACAACAGACAGGTTCACTTTGAATGAATGGGCTTGAATGATTAATTATATTCTCTAAAGTCTAAATGATTAATAAAACCACACAATAACCTGGTTTTTTTTAAATTGAAAGAGATGTCAATAAATTTGCACAAAACTGTTCGTGCGGCTCAACTAGTTGCCATACAGTTTGGACAACACGCCAGATTAATAGAAACAAATCTACGAACCCGAATAATAACAAAATTCAAAAACAAAGTAACTTTAATTGGAGTAAAAGGAGTACCTCTTGTCGGAGGCGCCACCCTTCTGGCTGAGGAAGGACCGGAAAAGCGGGGAGTTCACGTCGTAAATCATCTCTCAACCGATCAAATAGATTCTTACAGCTCAAACCCTAATTCGTTTTAGGTTTAACAAGTTCTACCTGTAACGTAGAGGTGAACACCTATATAGGCAGCTTATGAGAAACTTCTGGGTTTGGGCTGTGTCGAATTTAGAACTTAAGTATATATTATGTTGGGCCAGAGCCCAACTTCGAAAGATATTATAGATATTTGGAGGGAGTATTTGTTTAGAATTTTGAGTTATACATTTTAAGATTTTCAAATTTTTAAGTAATTTTATGAAATCTTAGGGTGTATTCAATTAGGATTTTAAGCGACATTTTGAAATTTTTTAAAATTTTCAGATTTTAGAGAAATTCTATGAAATCTTAATTCTGAATGTCGGATTTAAAGTAGATTTCGTATAAGGCTTTTTGTTTAGAAATTCCACCAAATCTTAAAAAGTCTTAACAAATCATAGTCTCAAATAATTTAAGTACCTCAAAATTTTGTAAGACTTTTTATAATCTCAATTAAATACCCCAAGACTTTTAAAAATTTTAAAAATCTTAACAAATCTAAATTAAATATAACAGGATTTATAAAGTCTAAAAAAATCCTTAGAAATCCCAATAGAATACACCCCTTTGTCTCTTATACATTTACTACACTTTTCAAATTTTCTTTTTGTAAATAGGACATTTAAAATAAAATCATTCATAAAATATTTACAAAAAACTCGTTATTAAAAAACTGTATAATTTAAAAATCAATGACAGAAATAAACCACAAATCAATTATTCATAAACGGTAGAAGCTAATATTTATAATTAAAAAATTATAATATACAAATAAAAAAAATATCTATGTCGTAATTTTGAAACCCCATAAAATGTAATTTTAAATTAATCTGNAGGCCCATTTACAAACATACACTATGATTTGAAAAGAATTGCACAAATACAACTCAATTAATTTTATTAGCGTTGTTTCTAACTCTATCAAATATAATTATGAATATGTCTAATATTTAAGAACTTGGGCGGTGATTCTCTCAGTTGAGAGCGATTTCGAATTCTCTCAGTTGGGAGCGTTAATTCTCGATTTCTTCCTGCACTCCGATCGATCTTGTTCGCTTTTCTCCTTGCTCCTTACATTCTTCACTCGTTAATTCTCCTCGCGGTTTTCTCTCCATTCTTGGCAACCTAATTGAGCGTCTGTTGTTTGAAGTTCAAATTGGGGCATTTCAGATTTCCGCAATGGTAAAGGATTCTAGTCCGGAACACGATGAAGATCTCTCCCAACGTATGGAAAATTTCTCCCTTTCCGAAAGAGAAGCCACATTTGTGGACATAGCTAAAGAGGACATCCGAGTAAGTGCAGACGAATGTAACCGTAGTCTGTTTGGGAAAATTGTGGGTGATAGACAGGCTCATTGGATAGGTATAAAGAGGTCTATGAACCAAATTTGGAGGCTATCTCAGCCCATGGAGGTCAAAGAGCTCGAACCTAATTATTTCCAATTTATCTTTCAAAGCCGTGAAGATCTAAGGAAGGTCAGCTCTGGCACCAACTGGACCTTCGAAAATCAGTACCTTATTTTGAAGGAATGGAGAGCTGGATTAAACAGTAAGCACCAGTGTTTTCAAGAGCTCAACATTTGGGTGCAAGTGGCGAATGTCCCTCTGAACTGGCTTAGCACGGAAGTCGGCATCAAAATCGGAAAAGTATTTAAAGGTGTTGACAATGTAGTTATCACTAACTACGGCAACCATGGAGGTAAATTTCTTCGCTTGTTGGTCTCTCTAGATTTAAATGAACCAGTCCCGAGATGTTCTAAAGCCAGACTGGGTGATGAGGTCGTTTTCATCAGCTTCAAATATGAAAAATTGAGAAACCTATGTCACTACTGTGGTCACATTGGGCATTTAGAAAAAGGATGCACTAAGAAAGTAGAAGATATCAAATCTGGTTCTCTCAAAGAAGGTCAGTATGGCGACTGGCTTAAAGCACCTGAAGGGCAATACTGGGCTAATAGCACCAACCATAACTCTGGCTCCAGAAGTCCACCGCACAGTCCCCGGTATTCACAGCAATCCCTTTCTCCTGAGCAGTCTGATCATCAGCAAGCGAGGACCAGCCAGACATCACTCAGGAAACAACTCATAATACATACAGCAGACTCAAATCCCACCTTCAAATCCTCAGCTAAGGGCTCTTCATCCAGCCCTCTCATTACCACTCCTAGATCCCCAGAAGTATCAATGCCAATTCCTATTACTGAGGGAACACCAAAAGCTATGGAAATTGAACCCCAGACCTTGTCAACAGCTTTAACTATTCTCCCATCAGCTTCTGATAAAGGCAAGGCCAAAATGTCTTTTTGGAAAAGAGTAGGGAACAGAGAAGGCAGGCTTCAGAGACAAGAAAATATTCCTTCTCAAACAGATATATTAACAACTGGCAAGAGGCTCAGAGAGGACATTTACTCAGCCTTGGTCGAAGAAAAAGTGAATGCTTCAAGAGATTCTGCTTCTAAGAAATCCAAAACATCTGAGGTAAAGGTGGGGGTGGCCAGCCTGGATTGGCACCCTAGTTCTCAATGCTAGCTGCGGTGTGGAACTGTAGAGGGCTGGATGGGCCCTCTACAGTTTCCCAAATCAGAGGGATTATTAGATCCCATCACCCAGCTTTTATTTTTCTCTCTGAAACAAAAAAAACCAATGCTTTTGTTAAATCGGTTAGTAGGAAATTAGGCTTTGAGGATAGGTTTTCTCTGGTTGATCCTCAAGGCTTAAGTGGAGGTGTTTTGTTACTTTGGGAATCTTCTATTTCTTAATATTCAAATTGCTTCTTTCTATATAGCTGTCCACTTTCAATATGCTAATGCAGACCCGCAATGGGGCATTTTTGTTTATATGAGCACTAATAAAGCTACCAGAACTCTTCAGTGGGCTAACCTGGAATCTGAGAAGCATAATTGGGGTAATCTCTGGTTTTTGATTGGTGATTGGAATGATCTTTGTTCAAGGGCAGATAAAATTGGTGGGAATCCTAGATCTTTCAGCAGTTTTTTGGGCTTCAATTCTTTTATCAGGAATATGGATATGGAGGAGCTGAAGATGCTGGGACACCAGTTTACTTGGTGTAATCATAGAGCTAATGAAGGACTGGTGGAAGAGAAACTTGACAGAGCTTTTGGTTCATTAGACTGGCTCCAAAAATTTCCCAATGCCCTTGTGTTGAATAAGGCTGCTAGTTCTTCAGACCACTCTATCCTGCTGTTGGACACTGGTTTACCTAAAGATAGAAAACCTAGAAGATTTCATTTTAACAAAAGATGGGTTAATATGGAGGGCTTTATGGAGATTGTGCACTCAGCCTGGGCCATTCCATCATCAGGAACTCCATTTTATATCTTGAAAGAAAAGGTCAAGAACACCAGAGCTGCTCTTCTTGTTTGGAGTTCCAAATTTCACACCCAAAACCAACTCAAAATTGCAACTCTCACTAAGAAACTGGAGGAACTAAGAGAGCAGAGCATCAATAACAATTGGGATGATTGGAACTCCACCAGAACTGACCTTGAAAAAGCTCACCTGCATGAGGAACTCTTCTGGCAGCAGAAAGTGAGGATGAATTGGCTCAAAAGAGGAGACTGCAACTCAAAATTCTTTCATGCTTACACTTTGCAGAGAAGGAGGATGAATGCAATCTCCAGACTTGTTTCCTCTAGAGGTGAAGAGATCACATCCAAGCATGCTATTCAGGAACACATCTCTGAATTCTATACAAATCTTTTCTCCTCTGAAGGCTCTTGGGGAGGGGACTCTGTTCTTCACTTGATCCCTCAGTCCATCACTGCTGATATGAACACTGCATTGTTACTTTCTGTTGAAGAAAATGAGATCAAATCAGCTCTTTTCAGTCTACCCCCCGACAAAACACCCGGTGAAGATGGTATGAGTGCTTTCTTTTATCAACACCTCTGGTCTTTGATTCATTTTGATTTTGTTGCTGCTGTCCTGAGCTTCTTCAACTCAGGCCAAATTTTGCATTACTGGAACCATACTATCCTATCTTTAATTCCTAAAAGTGTGTCTCCTGACTCCTTAAGTCAATTTAGACCAATCAGTTTATGCTCAGTGGTTTATAAGGTAATTTCCAAGATTCTTGCTCAGAGGTTACATTCTTGCTTGCATGGTTGCATCAGTGGTCAACAATCTGCTTTTATAAAGGGGAGACAACTTCTTGATAATGTCATTGTAGCCCAAGAAGCCTTCCATTACTTGAATAGACACTCCTCTGGTAAGAACTACTTCATGGCCCTTAAACTTGATCTCATGAAAGCATTTGATAGGGTGGAATGGCTTAGCATTAAAAAGATCATGATTCAGATGGGGTTTCATGTGGATTTTGTGAAATTAATAATGGCTTGTATCTCTACCACTTCTATATCTTTTAAAATCAATGGAGAAGTCAGTGGTTTTGTTTGTCCTTCAAGAGGAGTGAGACAGGGTGACCCTATCTCACCTTACTTGTTCTTAATCATCTCTGAACTCCTCTCTGCTCTAATAATGGATGCTTGCTCTTCAGGTAATCTTAAGGGGTTAAAATTGTCTCAGAATGGTCCTATTATTTCTCACTTGCTATTTGCTGATGATTCCATATTCTTCTGTAAAGCTGGGGTGGATCAGGCCCATATTCTTATGGATATTTTGAATAAGTACAAGCTTTTCACTGGGCAGTCTGTGAATCTTCAAAAATCTGCTATCTTCTTTAGCAGAAATTCTCCTTCGAACCTTCAGTCTAACATTTGCACAGCTCTCTGCAAGGGATTCAAACTCATAGGTCCACCAGGTACCTTGGTCTTCCACTTGGCATTGGGAGGTCCAAAAAGGAAGTTTTTGACTATATTCTTGAGTCTTTTCAGAGCAAACTTCAGAGTTGGAAGTCCAAACTTTTATCCCCTGCTGGCAAGCTTGTGCTTCTTAAAGCTGTCTTGCAAGCCCTGCCAATATTCACCATGTCTTGTTTTAAATTGCCAGCTTATACTTGTTATGCTATATCAAGTGTCTGTGCTAAGTTTTGGTGGAAAACCAATGAGGAGGAGCCAAAGGGTATTCATTGGAAGAGTTGGTCAAAACTAACTATTCCTATGCAGGATGGTGGTCTGGGCCTCTTAGACATCAAACTCTTCAATGAAGCCTTGATTTGTAAGCAACTTTGGAGGATAACCAATCATCCTGATCTTCTGGTTAGCAAGGTGCTTAAGGACAGGTATTATCCTAACTCTTCCATATTTCAAGCTACTAAATCTCAAAAAGGTTCTTGGTTATGTAATTGTTGGCTTGATGTCTTGCCTACATTTATCAAAGGTCTGAAAACTGAGATCAGAGATGGGGCTGCAACCAGAATTTCTGACTTTAATTGGGTGCCTTCTTTATTGAAACCTGCTCCTGATATTCTTGATATTGCTAGGGATCATCTTATCTTTGTGAAGGATCTGTTATTGGCTGATGGTTCTAACTGGAATGAGTGGCTGGTTAAGCAAGTCTTCAGCCCTGATGACAGTTCTGCAATTTTGAAAATCAGTACTCTTAGAGCAGGTTCCCCTGACAGGCTTTACTGGGCCTTTGACAATAAAGGAAAATTTTCTGTGGCTAGTACTTATTCTCATCTGGTTGCTCAAAAAGTCAGGAGTTTGGATCAACCTGGCAGCAGTTTGACCCCCAACCCTTGGCCACTTACCTTGAAAAGAACTTGGGCTTTGAAGGTGATGATGAAAATCAAAATTTTTATATGGAGAAGCCTCACAGGTGCCCTGCCAGTGCTAGTTAACTTGAGGAAAAAGGGGATGGACTTAGATGTGATCTGCAGATGCTATGGAGAAGCCCCTGAAACAATTGAACATGCTCTTCTCCAATGCCCTAGAGCCTGCACCACTTGGAACCTAGCCCCAGTCTCTTGGCCTGAACTTCAGCATCTCAATTTCTCATTCAGAGTCTGGTGGCAAGCCATCTGCAGCATTGGTCACTCAGAGTTTGCAGAGGAGAGGATCCAACTATCAACTTATCTTCTCTGGTGGCTCTGGAAGACCAGAAACCACTGGATTTTCCAACATTCCATTCCTCCTCCAAACAGTCATCAAAGCAGCAATGTCAGATTGGAGGGACTTCTCAGCAGCAGCTCGAGCTCCATATTAGTGCTTTTATTTTGCTTTTGTTTGTAGTTTATTTTATGAGCAGAGATTAGCTAGGCTTTGAGGCAGTGGCTTCATTTCTGTTCTTTCTTCTTTTTTCATTTCTGTAACTTGTAGCTTCTTTGAGGTTCTAGGCCATCTTGTGGATGTGCCTCCCATGTTGTTATGTCTTATTTGGTTGTTTGTACATTGAACTTTGGTTTCTTCAGTTAATAGATCTCTCTATCGTTCCGATAAAAAAAAAGAAGAAGAAACATTTATAATAACTAATGAATGAATTAAATAAGAAAATGAAATGTAATGTATGTTAATGTAGGAAAAAGAAATATAATAATTTATGGTAACTAATTGTAAAAATAAAGAAGGAAAAAATCAATCATGGATTTAGTGTGATAAAAAATATTAATTTATATCCAAGCCTAACTCTAAAGCATGATTTTTTGCCAAATAGGATTACGAAGTGTAAGAGTTTGCCACGTACGCTCAACCCATTCTGAAATTATATATTGAGGTGATTTTATTTGATATCTTCTAATTTAGATTGATAAATAAACTTAAAATTTATTTATAAGAACATATATTACCATTTAAAAAAAAAAAACACATTATATCCATGTGTCATTACACATGGATTTAAGAATTAAAAAAAAAACCAAAAACTGTAAGAATAAAGAAATCGCGGGATAAAATTGCGGGAAAATTCCCAAAGCAGACAAACCCTACAATCAACAAGAAATGTTCTTCACAATCGCCCTAATTCTTACATGCAAAAATCACTACTGAATCGCCCAATTTCCTTTCACCAAATATCGAAGGTCGATATCTTCACAACCCCTTCCATCAGAAATAAAAAATGGTGATGAAAAGACATAAGAAGCACTCGGGTTTGCCACCTCCATTATATCGTGAGTTTTTAATTTGTTTACTTTTTGTCTACTTGTGAAATAGTGTATTTGATTATCTTTTCAACAAAATATGGTCCCTGAAAATGGTGTATTTGATTATCTTTTCAACAAAATGTGGTCCCTGAAACATGTATTTGTTTATTTTTTTAAGAAAATGCGGGCTTGTCCCTCATATATTTGTTTATATGTTCAATAATTTGATGTTTCTTGGCCCACAGACTCGGATTCTACTTCCCTTACTGTCGTGGTGCATCATGGAGGTGTCTTTCAAAACTATCCCAGTTTAAGTTACATTGGGGGTTCAAGAACTGTTGTTGACTATGTGGACAAGGTACACATGAACTTAGTTCGCTTTACTACATTGGCAAATGAGATTATAGGTCCTGGTAAGAAAAAATTTCAGATTGATTTTTGTGGTCGTCTCAGCCTCGTATGCAATGATAGTGATCTTTTGGTGGGGTTTGATGCTGCCTTGCCTTGTAGAGAATTGCATCTTTATGTAGAAAACGTTGTCAATGAAGTTGTAGAGTCTGTTGATAGTGAGTACTGTTTGGGGAGTGACTCTGAAAATGATGATGAACTATTTGATCACCATATTGATGATGTAAGTTCAGTTGAGGCATCTGTTGAAAAAAGTTTTGTTGCAAAATCAGTTGGGATTTTGGTGTTGTTGGATCATCAAGAGAATCTGATGATGAAATAAATGAGAAAGATGACCATGTTAATAGTGATGAGGCTGAGAGTAGTGAGGATGATGTTGTGAATAATAAAGATGACTTTAATGAGAACAGGTTGTCTGATGATGAAGCAAATGGTGAACCACCTCTTCCAGCCCCTGTATTCAATGTAGCTCAAATTTAGGATCCCACCTTTAAACTTGGGATGTTGTTTAGTAGTAGAGCTGAGTTCAAAAAGGCAGCTGATTCTTATGCTGTTAAACATAGAAGAAGTTTGAAGTTCACTAAGAATGACAAGTACAGAGTTTATGTGAAATGTTGTGATGATGATTGCCCTTGGATGATTAATCTGATTCAGGTGAAGGACTCAACCTCATACAGGATCCACAAATTTGTTGATGAGCACAATTGTCCTCCTACATTTGATGTCAAAAATGTGAAAGCACCTTGGCTGACAGATAGATATCTTGATGATTTCAAGACTGATCCAAACAGAAAAGTGAAGACATGGAGGAGGGAGGTAATTCACAAGCTTGGCTGCCATGTTTCTAAGTTTCAAGCTTATAGGGCCAGAAGAAAGGCTCTGAAGATTGTGGAAGGGTGCCCTGACTACCAGTTCACTAAACTTTGGGATTACAGAGAAGAACTTATTAGATCAAATCCTGGGTCTACTGTTATTTTGGGGACTGTTGATACTGATAATGGTGAGAAGAGGTTTGATAGGTTCTATGTTTTCTTCAGTGCACTTAAGAAGGGCTTTAAAGCAGGTTGCAGGCAAATCATAGGAGTTGATGGTTGTTTCTTAAAAGGGCCACATAAGGGAATTTTACTCACAGCTGTTGGTGTTGATCCAAACAATAATCACTACCCTCTTGCATATGCCATTGTGTCTTCAGAAAATGGGGAGACTTGGGAGTGGTTTTTGATTCTATTGAAGAATGACCTCGAAATACAAAACCAGCAAGAGTGGACCTTTATTTCAGACAAGCAGAAAGGCCTAATCCAAGCTTTCAGGTCTGTTCTTCCTGATTGTCACCATAGATTTTGTGTGAGACATCTTCATAACAACTTTCAGAATGCTGGGTTTAGAGGTCTAGAGTACAAGAAGGCTCTTTGGAAATGTGCATTGGCAACTACTGTTGGTGAATTCAACCACTGCCTTGATGAGTTGAGAGAACTAAGTCCAGAAGCAGCAGATTGGCTCAGTGACAAACCACCATCAGAGTGGAGCAAGTCACATTTCACTGAAGGCCCCAAATGTGACATGGTGTTGAATAATGTCTGTGAGACATTTAATGGGAACATATTGGAGGCTAGGGACAAACCAATGTTGACAATGTTGGAGTGGATTAGGCAATATCTTATCAGCAGACTTCAAAAAAATAGGGATAAGGCTACCAAACTTTGAAGTCTGGGTTGTGTCCAAAAATTAGAGATATTCTTTCTCATCATGTTGAACAGGTGGGTGACTGCATTCCTTTGAAGTGTGATCATGCAAACTGGGAGGTGTCTTGTTTCAATGGGGGGCAATTTAATGTGAATCTTGATTTGGGGACTTGCACTTGCAGAAAATGGGGATTGACTGGAGTACCTTGCCCTCATGCTTATAGTGCAATGTATATGTCCAAAATGGACCCATTTGATCATGTAGCTACCTGCTATTCTGTTGCTACATATCACAAAGTGTATTAACCAGCTATAATGGGAATTAATGGTGAGGTGCTGTGGGATAAGAGCTTATATATTCCACCATTGCCTCCAATCTAATGAGAGGCCTCGTAAGAAGAAAAATCAAGATACAAGGTCGCAGAGACTTAAAAGGCAACAAAAAACAGTGAAGTGCAAGAACTGTGGTGTTTTGGGACATAATAGCAAAACATGTCATAGGAGGGCCTCCAATGAAGAAGCTGTGATGGGATCACATAATGTTCAAGCACCTCAGGATGATAGGGGAGGTTCAAACATGTCTAGGGTACTATTCTGATTTCAGATTGCTCTTTATTTTTCATTATTTTTGTTCTAATATTTTCAACCTTATACAGGATGATGGTGGAGGCTCAAGCTCAGTGCACATCACAAAGAAACAGAGAAATCATCCTACAGTGCTACCCCTAGTTTTTGAAGAACATCAAGAACCTGAAGAGATTGATGTCCCCATTCTAACACAAATGTCTCAGTCCAAATCAGCAGCAACAACACACATTGAAGGACCCTTAATGTGGGATCAACTTCAAAGGGGAAGAACAAGAGGACCACCAGTTGATGACACTCTCCAGAAGAAGTTTAAGCATTTGTCTGAAATTTAAGAAGTTTGAACAGTTGGTGAATTGATTTGTGTATTGGGCCTCTGTTTTGTGTAGTACTTTATGGTACATTGTCTTGTTTTGTAATTTCTGATGGGCATGAACTCTTAGAAATTCTGTTTTGGATGCTATGGAAAATCTGAGATTGTGTACTCTTGTGAAGCTATGTTTTGGTACATTCATTTGATTGTGTAGTAATGTGAAATTTTTTGTGTAGTATATATGGTAAACTGTGTTCATTATGTCTGTTTTTTAAGTTAATCTTGTTTCAAATGTTCAATCTGTTATTTGTTTTCATTTGTTAGTGTTGGTTTGTTTGTCTTTAGTGTTGGTTTCAATGTGGTGTTATATTGCAACATTTTGAAAACAATACAGAGACAAATCATAGTTCTAAATCAATAGAACAAAAACAGTGAGAAAACTTTGTTCCATCACCATTGCCATCATCATTGTTCCATCAACACTGCCATTATCAACACAAGTTCTGAATCCTAAGAAACACTATCATCATCATACTTAACAAAACTACATAACAAAATAAAGAACAAGACAAAGTGGCCAATTCCATTACATGAAATCTCTTCAACTGAAGCAGCAGTGAAGGACCTGGAAAATAACAAAAGATAATGCCATATAAATGCAGATTTTCTTCATCATTGCAATGTTCTGCTTCAATTTTTCATTTTCAGCTTCCATGGCATTCACCCTACGTAGTAGTCCTGGAATTATAGCCCTCGAGCGACGACAAATTGGAGGATCCTCCCAATTAAAAATTTGGCAACCACCTCTCTGAGAAGAAGAAAAGAAAAAATATAACAATTTGAATGAAGAACCCTAATTTCAATAACCCAACTTTGACAGTCAAGAACCCTAATTTAGCACTCAAGAACCCTAATTTATGACTCAAGAACCCTAATTTGGGACTGAAGAACCATAATTTCGGACCTCAATCAAAAATCCTAATTTGAGACTCAAGAACCCTAATTAAATATGAAAATTTTACCTTCTATTGAAGACAAGAATGAAATATTCTTCCAGGATTGTCGTCGGTCCATGATGTGCGAAGCACAGCTCTCTTCCCATAGTAGCAATTGATGGAGCTCGTGGTATACAACATTTTTTCTTCTCAGATTTGCAAGAATGGGAGGAATGGCTCTCGACAATTTTTAACGGCCATTTTATAGAAAAAATTTTTACAACGGTCATATTTCTTTATTCTTACAGGTTTTTGGTTTTTTTTAATTCTTAAATCCATGTGTAATGACACATGGATATAATGTGTTTTTTTTCTTTAATCCGCGTGGCGACAGATCTATGGACAGGCTATTCCACATCATCGCCGGTGTTTAATGTGTAGGGCCAAATGGACGCCACGTCAGATTTGTCGGCCAAAAATGTCACCGGAACGTCGTTTTGGATGTATAGTGCAAAAAAAATAAAGATAGTATACCAAATCTAAATTTTTTTTTTATTAAAGGACGAAAGTGCAACTGACCAATAGTTAGTGGACTAATGGTGCAATTTTTCCATGTTTGGAAAGAAGTTGGCAGCGATTAGTCTGCTAAATGTTATGTAAAAAAAATGCAACATATATTGAAATATATTAACTATAAATGCAACATATATTCAAATTACTCTAATGTCTATCTTGCAAAAAAATTTTACGCTCCTCGTTAAGCCTTGACCTCTTTTTCCTATAACTGTCAACATGGTTGGTTTTGTCATTCATTTTTCTTCTATTCTTTTTTTTTTTTTTTCAATCTTATAAATGTGGTTGGATAAATGTTATGTAAATAAAAACGTAGCATACAATGAAATTATAATGTTAAAGGCAATATATACTAAAATTATTCTAATGCCCGTCTTGCGCAGGATTTTTATGTTTGTTGTTATGTCTTGACCTCCTTTTCCTATTGTTGGGATCTGTAAGGATCTCGTTATGTACAAATCACGAATTCAATAGCAAACATAAACCTATGCGCAGCGGATCTAAAGGTTTGACGTAGAGAACTTACGGCTTAAAATTTATGTAGATCTGGTTGACCACGAACGGTTGACCGCAATTGATTGACCGCAACACGCGTCTTGGGTTGCACGAACAAGATCAGATCAAAACTGGATCAAACGGATGCAAACAGATCAAAACGAAATTTTGCTGCCAGACACCTTCCGGCGGCGCGTGAGGGTGCGTCCGGCGTCGGATTCCGGTGATCTCGGCGGCGATGGAAAGCTCTCGTCGAGACGGTCGTCTGGGTATACTGTACGTCTCAATCGAACTTCCGGTTAGTTCTGTAGGTCAAAATATATTTCGTCTCGGTTTACCTACAGATCTTCTACTGTATTACTCAATACACCCTTCTTCAACTTGTACCAGTGGAGCAACAAGAAGAAGATAAAGCTCGAATGAGATCTAGAGAGAGAGGCGTGTTTCACGTGAGAATGAGACTTCTGTTCTCTTCTCATGAGCTTAATGATGTATATATAGAGCTACAGTAGGGACCCTAAGGAGATTAGGAAGAAGGCTCCTTAATTAATTAGACTAACTGTGGGCCAAACCCACTCCTCTAATTAATTAAATAATATTAATGGGCCACCAACATTATATTATTGCACTCCCTTTCCCTAGCCCAAATTACATTTGAGACTCCAATAATAATTACTCGATTTACCTCCCCACGTTTAAGATATAATGTCCATTAATTAATTCGATTACTGACAATCAAGAATTAATTAATTTATTATTATTTCACCGAAGCTAGCGCTCGTTCATCACATTCTTATTATGCCGGAATTTAATCCACCTGCAAGGTTTAGCATAACAATCCTTCATGAACTCACTCCGGGGACATCATCAAACTAACGCACATGGTGACCGTAAATATCCTAACAGCACATCCTATATATAATAATATTACCCAAAACAGTAGGAATATTAATCCAGCGAACTGAACCTCACCCATGTGAATCAAAGTAATATATATTATATATATCTGCCTGTTTAATATCTTACTGGTTAAGAGAACGCAATAATTAACCGAGGCCTAGTTCATTTACGACGATCAGTATAAAATGAACTTCTCCTCTCTGGGATCCTGTTCAATACATAAATGTACTAGTGCAACTAATCAGTCAAATCAAACTGTACAGTTGACACTACAACCGTTCGGATGGGGTGTTCATGTCCATCTAGGTTGTGAACAACTATTCTTGTTCGCAAGTGACTGATAGAGTGATCTTCGGTTCGCCCGATGACGACCCACCCTATCTAAGTGCAGAACAACAGAACGTAGAACTTGTTTAATCTAACATGATTCTCATTCATAAAGGGTAAATGTGTAATAACATGCAAAGCCAAGCTTTCGGTATATAACACTAACAATCTCCCACTTATACTTAAAGCTTTCGCTCTTACAGTATAGTCCTATCAATCCGTTATTCTAAAAGACCTATGTCGATCCTATTGCCATGCTCATGACTCCCATTCCTTCCACGTGTTTGACGAAGACCTTCCCCGACAAACTCTTCGTGAAAGGATCAGCTAGGTTGTCCTCTGACGCAATCTTGGCAACATCAACGTCTCCTCTACCAACGATATCCCGAATCAGATGGTATTTGCGCTCTATGTGTTTGCTTGCCCTGTGGGCTCGAGGTTCTTTTGAGTTCGCTACTGCTCCACTGTTATCACAGTACACGGTGATACCACGTGGCAAACTCGGTATAACCTCTAAGTCCACTAAGAAGTTCCTGAGCCAAACTGCCTCTTTCGCTGCCTCTGAGGCTGCTATGTACTCGGCTTCCATGGTGGAGTCTGCCACGCATTTCTGCTTAGCACTCCTCCATGAAATGGCTCCACTTCCCAAGGTAAACACATAACCTGAGGTTGACTTACTTTCATCCCTATCTGACTGGAAATCAGAATCACTGTAACCCAGAGGTAACAAGCTGTCTGCACGGTAAACTAACATGTACTCCTTAGTCCTTCTCAGGTACTTGAGTATATGCTTCACCGCAGACCAATGTTCCCGTCCTGGATTACTTTGATATCTAGCTACCATGCCAACGGCGTAGCTAATATCCGGCCTTGTGCATAGCATTGCATACATGAGACTTCCTACTGCCGAAGCATAAGGAACTGTCTTCATCTCCTCTATCTCCTTAGACGTCTTAGGAGACATCTCCTTAGATAAAGGTATTCCATGTCTAAAAGGTAACATACCTTTCTTGGAATCCTGCATGCTAAATCTGGCCAAGACAGTATCTATGTATGAAGACTGGGATAAGCACAACATTCTCTTCTTACGATCTCTAATGAGCCTAATACCAAGAATGTGTCCTGCTTCACCTAAGTCCTTCATATCAAACTGCTTAGACAACCACACCTTTACGTCTGATAACTCCTTCTTACTGTTTCCAATAAGCAGTATGTCATCTACGTAAAGCACAAGAAACACCACCACGCTCCCACTGATTTTCTTGTAAACACAATGCTCATCCGGACATTGAGTGAACCCGTACGACTGGATCACCTCATCAAAACGGATGTTCCAAGATCTCGAAGCTTGCTTCAGTCCATAAATAGACCGATTAAGCTTACACACTAGATGCTCACGACCTTCAGCAATGAATCCCTCTGGTTGCTGCATATAGATGTCTTCTTGCAGGTTCCCATTAAGGAAAGCTGTCTTGACATCCATCTGCCAGACCTCATAGTCCATATGAGCGGCTACAGCCAAGAGAATCCGAATGGACTTAAGCATAGCTACTGGCGAAAAGGTCTCATCATAATCAATACCCTCGATCTGGGTATAACCTTTCGCAACAAGCCTAGCTTTAAAGGTTTGCACCTTCCCATCCAATCCTCTCTTTCTCTTATAGATCCACTTACATCCAATGGGTCGTACCCCATCGGGTAGTTCTACAAGATCCCAGACCTGATTGGAGTCCATTGACCCCATTTCAGCTTTCATTGCAACATTCCATGAATCTGCATCTTTATCTTGGAGTGCCTCATCGTAAGTTCTTGGGTCCGATTCTAGGCCTCCTGGAACTGAGTCTGACGACTCTCCAAGACCTATCCATCGGTCGGGTAAATGAGAAACCCTCCCACTGCGACGAGGCACTGTCTGCACTGGTACACTCTCAGTGTGTCGTGTTGCAGTATTATGTGATGTATCTACTTGCGCACTCGGTGGGGAACCATCGATTTCACCCCTTAACTCCTCTAAGACTAGTCTACTCGCGGGCTTATGATTCATAATATAGTCTTCTTCCAAGAATCTAGCGTTCGTCGAAACGATCACCTTCTGATCCTCGGGACTATAAAATAATCCACCTTTCGTTCCCTTGGGATAGCCTACGAAAACTCGTGCTTCCGAACGTTTCTCCAACTTGCCAGGTTCCTGCACTAACACGTGTGCAGGACTACCCCAAACTCGAAACTGTGAGAAACTGGGCTTGCGCCCTTTCCACATCTCATAAGGGGTAGTGTCAACTGACTTCGACGGAACCATGTTCAGAATATACGATGCCGTTTCCAATGCCAAACCCCAGAACGAATCTGGTAACCTCGAATAACTCATCATAGACCTAACCATCTCCATAAGAGTCCTATTTCTTCGCTCTGCAACCCCATTCTGCTGGGGCGTGCCGGGTGCAGTCAGTTGGGATTCAATCCCAGCTTCCGATAAGTATGTCCTGAACTCTCCAAAAAGGTATTCGCCACCTCGATCAGAACGAAGTGACTTGATACATTTACCATGAAGCTTCTCCACAACTGCCCGATACTCCTTGAATTTCTCAAAGCATTCGGACTTGCGGTGCAACAGATAAACGTACCCAAATCTCGAGTAATCATCTATGAAAGACACATAGTACTCGAAACCTCCTCTAGCCTGGATCGACATAGGACCACACAAATCAGAATGAATCAATCCTAGCACTTCTTGGCTCCTATACCCCTTTGCCGTAAACGGCCTCTTGGCCATCTTACCTTCTAGGCATGATTCGCAAGTTGGATAGTGCTCTTCCAATGGACCGAGATGTCCACTGGCCACTAACTTTTGAATCCTCCTAAGGTTGATGTGTCCAAGTCTAAGGTGCCACAGATATGCTTGATTCATCTGCGAAGACTCCTTCCTCTTATTAGATGTAGTTATGACATTATTCAATTCATTATGTTGCACTGTGGGAGAGTTCGGTTTGAGAACATATAAATTGCCAACTAATGAACCACAACATATGAAACGATTTTCAAAACGAATAATAACCATGTCATCAAACGAAACTGAAAAACCATCCATAACGAGTTTAGAAACTGAAACAAGGTTCTTTCTAAAACTAGGAACATAAAGGCAATTTCTCAAAACCAAACTACTACTATCGAACGATAAAGTAACGTCTCCCACTGCAACAGCCGCCACTTTCGTAGCATTGCCCATGTAGACGGTGATCTCTCCCTCCCTAAGTCGCTTGGTTTCCTGGAACCCCTGCAAAGAATTGCAGACATGATCAGTGGCTCCAGTATCTACACACCAGGTTCTGGTAGATACAACCGCTAAACATGTTTCTACGACATTAACGAGAGAGTTACCTTTCTTGAGGAGAGGGCAATCGACCTTCCAGTGTCCTGACTTATTGCACTTGTGGCATCTTCCTTTCGGTTTCTTTGCCACAGCCTGAGGGGTCGGTCGTGGGTAAACCGGAGCATCCTGTGCCTTCGCCTTTCCTGCAGACTTCTTTCTCTTCCTGCCCTTGTGAGGCCTGGAAGGTCCAGCCTGCTCGGCGACTAGCACCTGAGGTGCTTGAGTGAATAAGGCCTCCGCCGACTGAAGCTCTGCAAGCAGTTCTGGAAGAGCCATATGCATCTTGTGCATGTTGTAGTTCAACCGGAACTGATCAAAGCTCTTCGGCAGAGATTGGAGCATAATATCAACCTGGGTTTCCCCGTCAATATAACCTCCCATAACCTCAAGCTCATTGAGCTGCGCCATAACCCTGAGGGCGTGCTCCCTTACGGGTGTGCCCTCGGCCATGCGCGTACTCATCAGAGCACTCAAAGCCTCTTGCCTAGCAGCCCTAGACTGATGTCCGAACAGATCCCTGAGATTGAGAAGTATATCTGCTGCAGTGTCCTTAGACTGATGCTGATGTTGAAGAACATTTGACATAGAAGCCAGAATGTAACACTTCGCCATCTCATCAGCCTTCTTCCACCGAGCATACTCCTCTTTCTCCTGCTCAGGAGCATCAGCCGCCGGCACCGCCGGACAAGCATCAGTGATAGCAAACTTATAACCCTCAGCAGTCAACACTATGTCTAAGTTCCTCTTCCAATCAATGTAATTAGGACAAGTAAGTTGATTTTCTTTTAGAATGACAGACAACGGATTGAACGACATGATGAATATCCTGAGAATCATGCAAATAAATTTTACAGATTAAACACTTTTGAATTTAACTGTTAATATTGATATCCTCAAAACAACATTAACTTAAATCCACCGACATCTATTACACCTTGTGAGAATGCATGCTACGAGGGTCGCCCTAAAAACTCGCATTTTGTACGAGACAGGCTTTTCTCAGGCCCATTAATTTCCATAAGTCAAAACCAAATTCATGACGAACGAAATTAATAGTCGGTCTCCATTTGGCCATGCAATAGAATTCAGGGACGCCGAGGGGGGTTAATAAATTTAATCGCATTCTAAGTGAATCCCATTTCTCGGTCCTAAGGTCGTCAAATTTGATTATACGTCATCCGAGGGGAAGCCCATACGCTCTCATAAGATTTCCTCTAACCGTCCACTTTTAGAAATTTGTCCTGGTAATTTCCTACAATTAATTTTAGCAATGTCACCCGAGGGGGAGCCCATAACCGCAATTAATTGATTTACCGACAAATTAGAAATGGAGGCCTTAGGAATTTTACAATTAACTTTAATTTAAAATCCCTTCTCAAACTTAGTATAATTTAATGAGGATTTTTAACTATTTATACAATTCCAAATTCATCTATGTTAATGCAATAATTAATTAACATGCATATTAATTCATGCAATTCTAAATTAATCTATGTCAATGCAATAATTAATTAACATGTTCAATAATTTATGCAATTCTAAATTAATCCAGCCAGTGCAATAATTAATTACATGCATAATTTATTGACACAATTCTAAATTAATTCTATGCATTACATAATTAATTAACATGCATAATTAATCTAGCAATACTAAATTAATCCCATGCAAGAACATTGTTAGTCCCATTTTTGTTACTACTTTTGTGGTATTTTGTTTATCTTTCTTTTCCCACTCTAGGTTGTTTTGTAGGTTTTTCCGGTCATTTGAGTCATTTTGTGCGTTTAGTGTTATTTCTGTATTTTTCGTATTTCTTTCTTCCTATTCTCCTGTTTCCGTGTTTTCTCGGTTGGTGTTGGTTTCAGGTATTCGAAACGCTGCTCTAGGATCGTTCAGCTAGTCGTGCGGACCAACATGTGAAGGACAATGTTCGAGCTCGGGCGGAACCCGGGAGTGCACGAGACAGTTGGGGACTTATAAGTCGACCGGGGGAGGTTAGGCGAGCCGAAACGGGACAAAAAGCGCAGTTTTGTTGAGTTAGCGCCGTTAGGGGTCGCTAATGCTGCTAAGGGACCTAGCGCCGCTGCCATATACTAGCGAGCTGAAGAGAAAAGCCGCTGTTCGAGCATTAGCGCCGCTAGCTAGCAGCTAGCGCCGCTAACCCCCCTAGCCCCGCTAACCCCCCTCTAGCAGCGCTAGCTACTGCTTATCAGATTAGTTCGCGATTCTATTATAATTAGGAGTAGGGTTTGTTTTATTGGACGCTCTTAGACTTATTTTTAGGCGGTTTTTGCAGAGGAGAAACACCTTCTATCATTGTTTTGCTCTTGGGATTCGATTTTAGAGATTAAAAACCTCTATTATCTTGCTTTGGATTCGGATACTATTGGATTGAGTTCAGAATTTTCATTAATCGTAAGTATTTTTCTTCAATTCTTTCATTGATGATGATGTCTTGGGTTATGAATGTTTGTGTGATCAAATCCAATATGAGTAGCTAAATCCATCTGCTAGGGATAGGGGATAATTGATTAGGTTCAATTATAATTGCTTGTTCTTAATTTTTCATATCTATGCGAGTTGAGTTCAATTTAGGGTTAATAGATTGATCACCTATATAACCTAGTTAATCATTGTTTAGAACCGAAAGGGGAGACATTGGTCGATTTAGGCTCGTTTAGAATAGACTTGTTCGTCAAAGTATTGTCTATGAGTTGCTAGATTTGATAATCAATCGTATATGTCCACTCTCTTGTTACGAAGAGTTATTGAGAGTGAACCTCTAAACGAGAGACGATTCACTTCCTTTAACCGAGCATTTGATTGCCGGTAGTTGTGTAAGAACCGGAAGCAGTTGTCCCCGATTCCCTAGCTCTTTAAATTCTCAGTTAATTCGTTACTGTTCATTTCGTGCTTATTTAATTTAAAGTTGGTAGTTGATAATTGAAACCCAAATCATTGAGTTAGAGTGTTTAGGATTTTTATCTTCTTTTGTGCTTGAATAATCGTACAAAATAATCCGGCTGACCTTCCTCGAGAGACACGACCCGGTGTCGAATCTTTGATTCTACTCCGGTTAAAATTACTACAACAAAATGGCGCCGTTGCCGGGGAGGGTTTAGGACTTACTTTGTGCGCCTATTCATTTTGTTTTGAGTGTTTCTCTTATTTCTTGTGATTTTTCTTGTTTCCGTGTTTCTCTTGATTTCTTTTTATTTGTTAGGCGTTAGTTCTTGTTTATTTTTATTTTTATTTTCTTTTTCCTATCATTGGTGCTCGTAACCCTTGTTGGTCTTAGTGTATGCGTACCAGGAGTGGACGCAAATTGCTATCTCCGATCAACAAATCAGTGAACGAGAGCCTGAGGGAGCTGCTGGGAGCTTACTCTCGAATCTAATGAAAGAGACGAGCACTCCCCGAAATCGTCAGAGGGCAGTAACGTCAACATGGATGAACAACAGCAACAACCGCCTCGTAACACCCTCCGAACCTTGGCCCAGCCGGTTATCGGGCCAGTCACTTCGTGTATCTGTTTACCAGAACCCGCACGAAATTATGAGCTAAAAATTATTCACTATAACCAGCTGCCGGCATTCCATGGGCTCCCGAGCAAAGACCCGCTTAACTTCATCCGGGAATTCTACAATGTCCTCAACACCTTCCCACTGAACAGGCTGAATGAGGATCAGTTGAAGATGAGGTGCTTCCCCAAGACATTGAAAGACCGGGCCAAGGCCTGGTTCATGACACTTGCACCGGCATCTCTGACTACCTGGACCGAGGTTTATACTAAGTTCATCGGGAGGTACTACTCCCATCAAAAGACTCAGGAGCTCCGGTCACAGATCGTCTCGTTTGCCCAACTACCGAGTGAGCCTCTTCACGAGGCCTGGGAGCGATTCAAGGATCTCCAGCGACAGTGTCCCCACCACAATCTTTCACCGGGACTACTAATGAATTGCTTCTACGACTCCCTCAACCATAATTTGCAATACATGGTTGACAACGCTGCGGGGGGAGACATCGATGCGAAGACGGCCGAAGAGATGTATGAGATCTTTGAGACGATGAGTGCTAATTCGTCTCAAAAGAGCAATCGAGGGAAGAGGGTCGTGGTCAACGAGGTATCTTCTGCTCAAGATATGATGGCCCAGCAAATAGCCGAACTCACAGAGCAAATGCGGCTAATGAATGCACGAGGAGGCCAGTCAGTGCACACCGTGGCAGTAGACACATGCGGAGCATGTGGAGTTCAGGGGCATAGATCCGAGGTGTGCCCATCGGCGTTTGACCAGGAGGTAGGAGAACAGTATGCAGATGTCAATGCCCTCCAAGGTTATCAAAACCGGCAGCCCAATGACCCCTATTCCAACACTTACAACCCCGGGTGGAGAAATCACCCAAATTTCTCGTGGTCCAACAACAACAATACTCTCCAGCCACCTCGTCCGAACTTCAACCAACAGCAGCCCCGCCCAAATTTCATGCAACAGCAAAACCGTCCGAACTTCATCCCCCGTCCGATCTACCAACAACAACAACAACCACAACAGCAAGTCCAAGGGTCCGGTTCGAGTTCGTCTAGCCAGGACGACAAGCTAGATAAAATCCTTCAGTTCATCACCAACCAGGACTCATCGATCAAACGCTTGGAGACCCAAGTGGGCCAGCTGGCTACTCGGGTGGGCAATATCGAGTCTGAAGCAGACAAAGGGAAGTTGCCTAGCCAACCTAAGGAGGCCCAGGCAATCACAGTGTTGAGAAGCGGGAAAGTGGTCGATAACCGGGTAGAGATGCCGGGCCCGTCGGATCAGTCCGAGGAGCTTAAACTGACTAAGGAGGCGGAAGAGAATATCGAAAATTCCAAGAAAGCTGATTCGGGGAAACCGGCGGATGGCCCACTGTTGCACAGATCCCCAAATCCATATAAGCCACGCATACCTTTTCCGAGCCGGCTTCGGGATGAGAAGCAGGAGAAGCAATTTCGAGACCTTTACACCATGCTCTCGAAGGTCAATGTGAATTTGCCGCTGCTTGATGTGATAAAGAATATGCCATCCTACGTCAAGTTCTTCAAGGACTTGGTCACTAAGAAGAGGAGGTTCGAGGACGGAGAAAAAGTAATGGTCTATGAGGCGGCAAGCGCAATGCAGCACGACTTGCCGAAGAAGGAACGTGATCCCGGGGGTTTCGTCATCAAAATTGCCCTCGGGAATGGGAAAGAGGCTTCGGGGATGCTAGACCTCGGAGCGGGGATCAATCTCATGCCATTCTCCATCTACCAGCGGCTTGGCCTCGGAGATTTGAGGCCAACTCGGATGTGCCTACAGCTTGCCGACCGATCAATCAGATACCCCAAGGGAATCATAGAGGATATTCTTGTTCGTGTGGGAAAGCTTATCGTCCCGGTAGACTTCGTGGTCCTAGATGTGGGGGACGTGCAGGAGAACGGGAAGGACCATGCCATCCTTCTAGGCAGACCATTCATGGCCACCACCAACACCCTCACAGATGTGAAGAACGGTACGTTGAACATGACAGTCTTAGGCGAGTCCGTATCTATTTCTGTTCGAGAGGCCACTTCCGCATCTTCCGTGAATTTTGTGGAGGAGTGTGCCTTTATCGATGTGATGGACCCGTTCGTTGAGGAGATGACGGTACGGGAGTTTGAAGAAAGGTTGATGCCCGATTTGAAAGATGACGAAGGGCCAACGGTTGAGCTCTATGAAGTCGAGGAATCCCGTGCAACAATTCCATCTCCACTAGAGCTTAAGGAGCTCCCCCGACACCTCAAGTACGTTTTCCTTGATGATGAGAAGAAAAAGCCGGTGATCATCTTTGCCGAGCTAAACCGAGACGAGGAACGAGAGCTTCTTGACGTGCTTAAGAGGAATCAAAAGGCCATTGGGTTGAGTCTCGGAGATATCAATGGCATTAGTCCGGCCACATGCATGCACCGGATAATCTTAGAAGAAGGGGCCAAGCCGTTCCGCGATAGCCAACGATGACTCAACCCGAACATGATGGAGGTCGTGAAGAAGGAGGTATTGAAGCTCTATTCCGAGGGGCTTATATACCCGGTGGCGGATATGGGTCAGTCCCATTCACGTGGTGCCGAAGAAAGGAGGGATAACCGTGATCGAGAACGAGAAAAAGGAGATGGTCCCCACCCGTATCACTACCGGGTGGCGAATGTGTATAGACTACCGGCAACTCAATGCCGTGACGAAGAAGGACCACTTCCCATTGCCCTTCATTGATCAAATCCTGGACCGTCTCTCAGGCCATCAGTACTATTGCTTCCTTGACGGACTATCGGGCTACTATCAAGTGGCCATCGCCCCGGAGGATCAGCCCAAGACGACTTTCACGTGCCCATTCGGCACCTTTGCTTTCAGACGCATGCCGTTCGGCCTTTGCAACGCACCCGGGACTTTTCAGAGGTGCATGTTCTCCATCTTCTCCGACATGCTCGAGGATTGCTTACAGGTATTTATGGATGACTTCTCTATATTTGGCACTTCATTTTCTAATTGTCTCCATAATTTATCTCGTGTCCTTGAAAGATGTATTGAATGTAATTTGACTTTGAGTTGGGAGAAGAGTCATTTTATGGTACAAAGTGGTGTCGTTTTAGGTCATGTAGTGTCTAGTCGGGGGATTGAAGTTGATAAGGCAAAGATTGATGTGATTGAGAATCTTCTCCCGCCTGTTAATGTGAAAGGAGTTAGGAGTTTTTTGGGTCATGCTGGCTTTTATAGGAGGTTCATAAAAGATTTTTCGAAAATTAGCCAGCCTCTTTGTAAATTGCTTGCTAATGATGTGCCTTTTGTGTTCGATGATGCATGTTTAGATGCTTTTGAAAAATTGAAACATAAGCTTGTGACTGCTCCTATTGTTGTTGCTCCTGATTGGTCGTTGCCATTTGAGATTATGTGTGATGCTTCGAACTTCGTGTGATTTATTATGCTAGTTTGACCCTTAATGGAGCTCAACTTAATTACACGACCACCGAAAAAGAGCTCTTAGCCGTAGTGTTTTCTCTTGAAAAATTTAGATCATACATCTTAGGGTCTAAAGTGATTATTCATTCTGATCATGCTGCTTTGAGATATCTTTTGAGCAAGACTCAATCCAAACCACGGCTCATTCGGTGGATTTTACTTTTGCAAGAGTTCGATGTAGAAATTCGTGATAGGAAAGGGTCGGAAAATGTGGTGGCCGACCATTTGTCTCGTATCATCCCGTCTGATATTTCACCTCATTTGCTTGATAATAATATTGATGATAGTTTTCCGTACGAGCATGTGAGTGAGGTTTCTAGTGTTCCTTGGTATGCGGATATCGTTAATTATTTGTCAGATGGTGTTTTGTTATCTAACCTCTCTTCCCAAGAGAGGAAACGCTTTGTGTTGATGTGTAGGAGTTACTTTTGGGATGACCCGTTGCTTTTCAAACTGGGAAAAGACGAGATCCTTCGGAGGTGTGTGCCTGAAGAAGAGCAGCTGGATGTCCTTGCCTTTTGCCACGAGTTTCAATGTGGAGGCCATTTTGGAGGCCAAAAGACGGCTCTCAAGGTTCTCCAATCAGGTTTGTTTTGGCCAACTCTCTTTAAGGATGCTCATAATTTTTGCAAGTCTTGTGATCGTTGCCAAAGAATGGGAAACATTGGTCGTAGAAATGAAATGCCCCTTGTGAACAATTTACAAGTCGAAATTTTTTATGTTTGGGGCATTGATTTTATGGGACCGTTTCCCAAATCTTGTGGCTTTGAATATATTTTACTAGCCGTAGATTACGTGTCCAAGTGGTCGAGTCTATCCCCACAAGGACATGTGATGCTAATGTGGTTATCAAGTTTTTGCAAGGATATATATTGAGCAGGTTCGGATTTCCACGGGCCATTGTGAGTGATGGAGGCAAGCATTTTTGCAACCGGATTTTTGAGAAGTTGATGAAAAAGTATGGCATTTCACATAAAGTGGCCACCCCGTATCATCCACAAACATCGGGCCAAGCCGAGACGAGTAACAAGCAGATCAAGTCCATTTTAGAAAAGACAGTGAACTCTTCCCGAAAGGATTGGTCCAGTCGACTCGATGATGCTCTATGGGCTCAACGTACAACTTACAAGGGAGTCTTGGGGATGAGCCCGTTCCGACTCGTGTACGGAAAAGCGTGCCATTTGCCGGTTGAGATTGAACACAAGGCATTTTGGGCGATTAAGAAGGTGAATTTTGATCTAGATGCCGCCGGGAAAGAGAGGCTGTTGCAACTCTCGGAATTGGAGGAATGGAGACACGAGGCCTACGAGAACTCCAAAATCTACAAGGACAAAGTCAAGAAGCTTCACGACGCTAATATTGTTCGAAAGAATCTCGTGCCCGGTATGAAGGTGCTTTTATATAACTCCCGACTTCGTCTTTTTCCGGGAAAACTCAAGTGCCGGTGGAGTGGGCCATACATTGTTGACAAAGTTTTGACTCTTGGAGCTGTCCAACTTCGAAACCCGGCTAATGGTGAGTTATTTGTGGTGAATGGACAACGAGTGAAGCCGTATTTCGATGGAGAATTCGGAAAAAGCCATGTCGAGACGATCAGTCTCGGCGACCCAGCGTACGTCTGAGCAAGAATGTGCCGAGCTCAAGGCATTAAATCGAGCAATCTTGTACCTGATGTATTTTATTATTCATAAAAAAAAAGAAGAAAAAAAAGAAAAAAAAAGGGTCGAAATCAGTTACTAGCGCCGCTAGACCCTAGCTAGCGGCGCTAAGGTGTTGTTAGCGCCGCTAAGGGTAAGTTAGCGGCGCTAGTTAGGGAACTGCGAAAAAACGCCCCGGGTCGCTAGGTCTCTTAGCGCCACTAGCCGCACCTAGCGCCGCTAGGGTGTGCTAGCGGCGCTAACCCCTGAGCAGATAAAAAAATCGAACAATTATAAATCGGGCATTTATACGGGGCTCACAATTTCTAAACAACATCTCTCTCTCAATTTCTCTCAAGCGCACCTCCGACCCCCGCCTAGTCAACTCCAGCGACCGACGACTCCAGTCCGGCGAGGCCATCTCCGTTTGCTTCACCTCCTTCCACTCCTCCTTTTGGGTTAATCAAGGTCGTCCGAACCCTAGCTCGTGGGGTGTTCAAATTCCGGCCAAATTCTCGGGTTCAAGGTAGAATAGCTTCCCCTAATTCAGATATTGTTGATTGTTGAGGCAAGAGGAGGCCTACTCCGGGTCGTAGCATCATCAACATTCTTCAACTCCTCCAATAGTCTATTGTGCACGCCAAGTGTTTGATAAATTGCCTCAGAGAAAGTACAATGCCGAGAACGAGGGGCAACACATCGAAGAACACTGGTTCGACGTCAGGAACTGGGGCCAGGGCCTCATCGAGTATTGCCAACCCTCCTACGGCTCATGCCGGGCCCTGTTTGTCCCAACAATACGGCGTTCCTTTTCACGTCGTTTCTGCTCAGGAGGTGGAGGACTACAAGCGGCTCCTCTCGAAGCCGCTCACCGCTCCCCGAGACCTCGATTGGGGCATACTCGACGACCTTCTCATCTCAGAGGATGTCAAGCGATACCTGTCGCTGCTCGGTCTCACGGTATTCGAGAATATTGCTTTGGAGACCTTTCCGAAGCTCACCCTCGAATTTTTTAGCACGGTGGCCATGCACGATAATGGGAAGTACCTTACTGCTTGGCTAAAAGGGAAGGAATGTAAAGTCACTGATGCGATACTGAACGGGCTCTTCGAGTTTGGCACTGAGGAGGCAGCACGGCACAGCCCGATGGGGTGGAAGGATGATCCTTATTGGCCCCTGATTTCCCCTTGCACGTCATTCAAGAAAACGGGGGATTCCTCGGGATGTATCACCGATGCTGCCTTGGGGATAGTGCACAAATACCTCTGCACATGATTTTTGGGAAACGGGAGTCAAACAAGGTAAGCGAGCAGCAAGTATTTATTATGTGGTCCATCGCTCAAGGGAAACCCGTGTCCATGCTCCAATACCTCAAGAACGCCCTTTTTGATATCCGACATGATATCCGGCGTAGCCCGACCTTGGGACACATTGTTACGTGCATAGCAAAGTATTTCAAGGTCCAGATTGACGAACCTGCTCTCGCGTCCGAGTTTATTACCGAGAGGGACCTTTCCAGTGCCGGGTTTATCTATGACCGTTTTCACATTCGGCCGGTGCACAAGAGGAAGAGCTATAAGAATTATCTGGAGGACCTACAGAAGAGGGGTCCTGCTTCCGAGCCTTCCCACACTGCCGTCGGTCCATCAGGCGCGGGTACCGATGGGCAGCCGGATCATGAGGCATCTCAGCCGCCTCCTGCGACCGATGGACCCTCCGAGGCATTCTCTAAGCACGCTCCGGCTTGGTTCACCGAGTTCCAAACTCGGAATGACGAGCACCTGCGGTCCATTCAGGCGGACATGATGATGTACAATGCGAACCAGGAGGCTCGGTGGAAGGCGCATGACGATGAGTGGCGGTCGTACACTACCACCAATGATGCTCGTTGGACGGAGTTGAACGCGGCTATCACGAGAAAGACGATCACTGGACGGCTCACGATAGCCGATGGGACGCCTGGGAGGACAAGCAGTATCAGTAGCACGACCAATGGAACACCCAGTTCGGCCAATGGGACACCCAGTTCAGCCAATGGGACACCCGTTGGAGTTCCGGGAGCACCTACCCTCCACCATCACCACGGGACGCACAGTGACTTGTCACTGTGCTTTGTACGTTTTTCTTTTCTCTTCTCTTTTGTTTTGTGTTTAGTTTGTTTTGCTTTGCGTCGGTTAATTATGTGGTTTGACTCTTTCTCACTTGAGGTCGACAATGGGGACATTGTCTGGTTTTCAGTGTGGGGGAGTTTTTACATTCCTATGTGACTATGTGGTGGACCGGTCTAGTTTTTAGGTTTCTGTGTGTTTTTCGGTCTAGTTTTTAGGTTTCTGTGTGTTTTTCGGTCTAGTTTTTAGGTTTCTGTGTGTTTTCAGAGTCTGGACATTGATGTATTGCAAGGTTTTTTTTTTGATAATCGTTGGTTTAATTGAGAAGATGTGATGATGAGCACGAGTAATATATCTTTAATTGATTGGCTTCGTTGTGTTGAGGAACATATTTACCTTGTGAGGTTTGAGCCTTATTGTTTCTTGTGTGATATTGGTCTGAATCTTGTTAATTAGAATTTGCCTTGAGACTGCTTTGAAGTAATTGGATTAGATTGATGTGACGTGAATATGATTGAGGCATTTCTTGTACTCTCTTTTTCTTTTTCTTTGTCGAGAATAATAATCACTAGTCATCCCCTTTGAGCCTTAATTGAATTTTCTTGTTAACCTCGTGATGAAGATATTGAGTTGCGGGTTGGGAGTTGGAGGTGACGGTTGATTGCTGTGTAAATATTCATGTTTGATTCGATTTGAAAAAAAAAAAACAAAAACAAAACAAAAAAAAAGGGGAAAACCGAATGGATTCTACTCCAAAAGCTCCGTCCACTAATGTAGTGGATATGAGCTATGAGTACGGGAAACCGGTCTAGGAGACTCGGGCAGAAAACCCGAAGGTTAAACCTAGATAATAATGTCCAATAGGTTTTCGGAAAAAAAAAAAAAGAAAAAAAAATGTGTGTTGTTTGGGAAGTACGTGTTCTTGGAGTTATGGAAGAAACCGGTTGGTAACAACCGGATGAGTTATTATCATGGTGAAGTGATGGATTAGATTGTACATATTGAGCCACTTAGCCTATATTTATCTTACCCTGTCCAAAGAGCCTACGTTACATCCCTACAAGTCCTCTTGATTCGCTGTCCCATTTATTTAATTGTTTTAGAGTAAAAGTTAGACGATAGGCAAATTTATGATTAACGTGACTGATGACCAAATTTGAGTGCACCTATCTTATATTTTGCGAAAGGAACTGAGTGAGGCATAAACATTTGCATACTCGAGAGTCTTTGTTCCTCAATATGGCCGAGTTAATTATTGAAGTGTGTTCTTGTGTTCATTGGAATTCTTCTCAGTTCGATTAATTGGTTTGAGATTGGTCTTGCGTGAACTATATTGTCCTTACTCACTTATTTGTTTTCTTTTCTTTCCTTTTTTTTTGTGTTGTTCGGGACGAACAAAGGTCTTAGTGTGGGGGAGTTGTTAGTCCCATTTTTGTTACTACTTTTGTGGTATTTTGTTTATCTTTCTTTTCCCACTCTAGGTTGTTTTGTAGGTTTTTCCGGTCATTTGAGTCATTTTGTGCGTTTAGTGTTATTTCTGTATTTTTCGTGTTTTTCGTATTTCTTTCTTCCTATTCTCCTGTTTCCGTGTTTTCTCGGTTGGTGTTGGTTTCAGGTATTCGAAACGCTGCTCTAGGATTGTTCAGCTAGTCGTGCAGACCAACATGTGAAGGACAATGTTCGAGCTCGGGCGGAACCCGGGAGTGCACGAGACAGTTGGGGGCTTATAAGTCGACCGGGGGAGGTTAGGCGAGCCGAAACGGGACAAAAAGTGCAGTTTTGTTGAGTTAGCGCCGTTAGGGGTCGCTAACGCCGCTAAGAGACCTAGCCCCGCTGCCATATACTAGCGAGCTGAAGAGAAAAGCCGCTGTTCGAGCATTAGCGCCGCTAGCTAGCAGCTAGCGCCGCTAACCCCCCCCCCCCCCCCTAGCGCCGCTAACCCCCCTCTAGCGGCGCTAGCTACTGCTTATCAGATTAGTTCGCGATTCTATTATAATTAGGAGTAGGGTTTGTTTTATTGGACGCTCTTAGACTTATTTTTAGGCGGTTTTTGCAGAGGAGAAACACCTTCTATCATTGTTTTGCTCTTGGGATTCGATTTTAGAGATTAAAAACCTCTATTATCTTGCTTTGGATTCGGATACTATTGGATTGAGTTCAGAATTTTCATTAATCGTAAGTATTTTTCTTCAATTCTTTCATTGATGATGATGTCTTGGGTTATGAATGTTTGTGTGATCAAATCCAATATGAGTAACTAAATCCATCTGCTAGGGATAGGGGATAATTGATTAGGTTCAATTATAATTGCTTGTTCTTAATTGTTCATATCTATGCGAGTTGAGTTCAATTTAGGGTTAATAGATTGATCACCTATATAACCTAGTTAATCATTGTTTAGAACCGAAAGGGGAGACATTGGTCGATTTAGGCTCGTTTAGAATAGACTTGTTCGTCAAAGTATTGTCTATGAGTTGCTAGATTTGATAATCAATCATATATGTCCACTCTCTTGTTACGAAGAGTTATTGAGAGTGAACCTCTAAACGAGAGACGATTCACTTCCTTTAACCGAGCAATTGATTGCCGGTAGTTGTGTAAGAACCGAAAGCAGTTGTCCCCAATTCCCTAGCTCTTTAAATTCTCAGTTAATTCGTTACTGTTCATTTCGTGCTTATTTAATTTAAAGTTGGTAGTTGATAATTGAAACCCAAATCATTGAATTAGAGTGTTTAGGATTTTTATCTTCTTTTGTGCTTGAATAATCGTACAAAATAATTCGGCTGACCTTCCTCGAGAGACACGACCCGGTGTCGAATCTTCGATTCTACTCCGGTTAAAATTACGACAAGAAACATAATTAATTAACATGCATAAATAATAATTTAATGGCATAATAAATTTAATTAAATAAATAAATAAATCCACTATTATGACCATTAAATATTGAGTCTCCTTAAACAAGGAAACTGTGACAGTTCTTTTCCCTGTTCAACTGGAACTCCTTTAAGCAGTAGAATCCTGGTTGATCTTGTACTGGACAACAAGGCAAAAACACCAGCTACCAGCCGCCACCTGCCGCCGCCACCAGCCACCGCCGGTTCGCCGGCTGCCGCCACCAGTTCGCCGGAAAAACGCCTTTTTTTTTTTTTTTTAATTCTTCGAGGCTCGTTGATCTCTTGTGATCTCCCGGTTATCAACACACGATCACAACACGAAAAATATAATTTACAAAATTACATAATTCGATCCTAGATCCAACGAATGGATGTACATGTTTTCTAAACAAATAATTAAATCTATCCGGTCAACCCCCGGGCGAATAATTATTACAAACATTCATCCATAAATTCCTCGACATGCCCGAGGCTTTAAAAACAAATTTAAAACCATACATCACATTCAACAACATTCATCAAACACATAATCGGCCATAATAGTGGATTAACTATTTTCCTGCAAAACCGAGTTATGCAAATATAATCCAATATATGGCTGCGTTTGAACACATCTTGTCAAATAAAGCCGTAAAAATTCGAACTTTGTACAAAACGAATTAACCAAGTGCTCTGATACCACTTGTTGGGATCTGTGAGGATCTCGTTATGTACAAATCACGAATTCAATAGCAAACGTAAACCTATGCGCAGCGGATCTAAAGGTTTGACGTAGAGAACTTACGGCTTAAAATTTATGTAGATCTGGTTGACCACGAACGGTTGACCGCAATTGATTGACCGCAACACGCGTCTTGGGTTGCACGAACAAGATCAGATCAAAACTGGATCAAACGGATGCAAACAGATCAAAACGAAATTTTGCTGCCAGACACCTTCCGGCGGCGCGTGAGGGCGCGTGCGGCGTCGGATTCCGGCGACGTCGGCGGCGATGGAAAGCTCTCGTCGAGACGGTCGTCTGGGTATACTGTACGTCTCAATCGGACTTCCGGTTAGTTCTGTAGGTCAAAATCAATTTCGTCTCGGTTTACCTACAGATCTTCTACTGTATTACTCAATACACCCTTCTTCAACTTGTACCAGTGGAGCAACAAGAAGAAGATAAAGCTCGAATGAGATCTAGAGAGAGAGATGGTTTCACGTGAGAATGAGACTTCTATTCTCTTCTCATGAGCTTAATGATGTATATATAGAGCTACAGTAGGGACCCTAAGGAGATTAGGAAAAGGGCTCCTTAATTAATTAGACTAACTGTGGGCCAAACCCACTCCTCTAATTAATTAAATAATATTAATGGGCCACCAACATTATATTATTGCACTCCCTTTCCCTAGCCCAAATTACATTTGAGACTCCAATAATAATTACTCGATTTACCTCCCCACGTTTAAGATATAATGTCCATTAATTAATTCGATTACTGACAATCAAGAATTAATTAATTTATTATTATTTCACCGAAGCTAGCGCTCGTTCATCACATTCTTATTATGCCGGAATTTAATCCACCTGCAGGGTTTAGCATAACAATCCTTCATGAACTCACTCCGGGGACATCATCAAACTAACGCACATGGTGACCGTAAATATCCTAACAGCACATCCTATATATAATAATATTACCCAAAACAGTAGGAATATTAATCCAGCGAACTGAACCTCACCCATGTGAATCAAAGTAATATATATTATATATATCTGCCTGTTTAATATCTTACGGGTTAAGAGAACGCAGTAATTAACCGAGGCCTAGTTCATTTACGACGATCAGTATAAAATGAACTTCTCCTCTCTGGGATCCTGTTCAATACATAAATGTACTAGTGCAACTAATCAGTCAAGACAAACTGTACAGTTAACACTACAACCGTTCGGATGGGGTGTTCATGTCCATCTAGGTTGTGAACAACTATTCTTGTTCGCAAGTGACTGATAGAGTGATCTTCGGTTCGCCCGATGACGACCCACCCTATCTAAGTGCAGAACAACAGAAAGTAGAACTTGTTTAATCTAACATGATTCTCATTCATAAAGCGTAAATGTGTAATAACATGCAAAGCCAAGCTTTCAGTATATAACACTAACACCTATAAATGTCGACTTGGTCGGTTTTGTCATTAAGAGCATTTATAAAGTGTTTTACATATCAATGATGTATAGATCGATGGTATAAAATTAATTAAAATTTATAAATAAAACTATAATAGAATCCAAACAAAAAATGTGGTTAGAGAAATGGTATGCAAATAAAAACGCAACATATAGTAAAAAATATATTGACTATACTGAAAAATAGTTTGATGCATGTCTTGCACAAAAATGGATGCTCGTTGTTAAGCATTGACTCCTTTTTCTTATAATTGTCGACTTGGTCCATTTTGGCATTCATTTTTTACCAGTTGGGTCATCATTTTCAACGACATCTTAGTCAATTTCCATCTTGTTCACGACACAATGCGCCGAGGCTAAAAGGGTCAGAATGTGTAGATACCTCAATCACGACGTCTTTGGGAACATCTTCGACAAATAGGGGACAGAGCCAGCGGGTCGCCGAAGTGCACATGCGAGGCGACCTGCTGGTGGCCTTTTCTGCGGTCGTCAAGCGAGCACCCGCCCACCTAGGGGTCAGATTTTTTCATCGCCGAGAAAATTAGGGTTGCGTCCAATGAGTCGGGGCAAAATAATGGGATAATCGATTGAGTTAAGAAGAAGGAAAAAAAAGGTCGAAAGAGAGTGGGGTGAGAAGAAGAAGAAAAAATATGAACGGAATAGAGAGGCAGAGGATAGAGTTGATGCAATCCCATTAAATCCGTCCATATATAATTCAATTACCAAAAACTGTCTGTCCTAGTATTTATGCAAATAAAAAGGTTGTTTTTACTAATTTTGCTAATAAGTATATATGAGTTGTATATCTGCAATAAAAATATATTGAGTTGGTTGACTAGATAATTTTTTTTTTATTTTATTTATCCTTTGTCGTTCCTCTCTTTTCGAAATATCCCGATCATGTACCTATGGCCAAGGGCACACTGGTCACGGTTGCTTCTGACCTGTCCAAGTGATCAAACCCAACCCACTATCTTCTTTGTCTGACACTCAACTCGAACAACTTGAGCATTCATGCAAATTCCCCCGATCTTGAGAGCTTTGAACTCTTAAGGTTGGCGAAACTCTCTCAGGCCCCCCGTGGGATTTTACATATTTTTCTTTGACCGAATTCTAGCCGATTTCACCTTCCCCCTTAAGGATGACCTCATAGAACTAGCTCGTCTCTATAGGGTACCTCTAAAACCACACATTTTGGATCCTTAATCGTGCCTTCTTCACTCAATTAACCAAAACTTTTTATTTTATTGCTTCTGGTTATAATCTCAAAAAGTGTCATTATACCTTTCTTGTTGGAACACTGCCCAATTCTTAGCTGACCTTGTTTTTATTGTCATGAACTAGTATTCAAAATACTTATTCGTATGACCTCCGACGAATACCTTTGACTTTTTCTCTGAGTGGATATATGAGAAACATGGTTAACACAAGTCCCCCAAACCTAATAAAGCTTATTATGACCTCATTGTTTAATGGAACAAAACTCCCTTTGATCTTATCCGCTTGACGGACGATCTCCAATTGCTATCTTACTCCGGTCTGTCCTCAGCCCAATGTGGACCTATTAGTAATTTAGGTAGATCTCGACCTCAAGTGTCCTTATTACTTCCTCTTGCTAACTTGCTTAACCTGAGACTAATGTGGTGTAGTTTGATGTTCTTTGTCTTAAAGATTCATTGCTTAACCTCGACCGGTCTAGTTCGACCTTTTCAAGCAAAATGTCGAAGCGTCTTGAAGCCGCAACCGAAATAGCTGCTAAGGTGCAACAAGTTCCTACTTCTTTCCATCCGGAACCTTCTATCGAACCACTGTCTGTGGCCCCGTTTGAGGGATCTGAGGAGGTTTGGAGTGTCCAAAAAGTGACCTTGGAACAAAAAAAAGAAAAAGAGAAGACCGTCAGCCCGACCAAAATGACCTCCCCGATGGAGGCAAACACACCACTCCTCGTGGAGCAACCATGTCACTGCGACCTCCATAGATTTGCGCAAACAATCTGGATATCAGCTTCCTACATTCTCCAAGCAGAAAACTGATCCCTGGAGGGGCAATAGGGTTGACTGAGCTACCTATGCCCTTAACCAAACGTCCAGGTCTGACCTCCTGTCATTTTCCATTTATACTCTGTATGCCTATACATTTTTTTTAACCTTGTCACAGACCTTTCCAGGCGCTTTCTACACTAGCCCATATTTTTAACATAGAGCTGTCCAATGCTTGTCCGATTGCCGAGAATGCCTGGCTGGAGGTAGAAGTCAATGACCTAGAGAATTCCCTTGACCTCATGTGGGCTTCCCTAAATGGCAGCCGGGAAAAAACCAACAAGCTAGAGGCACAGAAAACTTCCATGAAGACTGAGCTTTTCAGTGTGCAATTTGAAGCTGCCCAGTTGAAGGCCCAACTAGCCCAGTTTAGTAGATCCATGGCCGGGCATGAGGGCCTTTTCCCTTTCCGGACCTCCAGTCAAGGGTGAAGCTTCTTGGATCAATACCGACAAAAGCTTCTTGCATGTTTCAAGAACTCCATAGAGTTCCTACACTGTCTGGTACCGACAGCATGATAATACTTCACCCTCACAGTCTAGCGAACTCAAGCCCAGGCTGTGGTGAGCGGCTACTATGATACTTTTGATGAAGATTAGTTTGGCATGGTTTGCCAAACCCTGATGGTAGGATGGGCAACCGTCAAGACCCCGCGACCACCCTTGGTGGGAGCTAACCTTGGCTGCAACCCTGAATCATCTGAATCTAAAGACCATCCCAGAATAGCTGGCTAAGGAAACGACCTCCTCAACTACTCCCTAGGCCCCTTAGCTTTCTGCTTTTTGTTCTTATTATTATTGAAATGCCTTTTTTTTCTGTAATGAAATGTTTTATCTTTCATGAGTTCGTTTTATTATTCCTCATACTTTCTTACTTTTACTTAAGTTTCTTTGATATTTGAGCAACAATGTACTAATTTGCTGCTTATTTGTCCACTATTGTGCTTGAACTGCTTCAAAATTCTCCTTTCTAGCTTACTCCATCACTTGAGCTTAGTATCACAGGCTTCAAAATTTTGCACACTAAGTTCCTTTAATCTTCTTATACTTGTCTTCTGCTATTCGGCCCACTACCTGCCTCCACCCTACCTTAGATGAAGTCGTATCAAATCTGTCTAAATGTAGAGCACTAATTCTGAGGCCAGTATTATAGTATCGAGAGTCTAAGCATATCTATAACCCACGAGCCAACTTTGCACTACCTTCACCCCTGCAGCCTTCAAGCTACTTTTTCGGAGCTCTGCAGTCTTAGAACTTCTACTACTTGAGCCACCTGCTCGAGCATCCATTATCTCAAAACCTTTGGCATCCAAGCCAAAAGACTCGGGTTCCCGCCACTTTAGAACTTTGGGGACCCGAGCGAACTGCTTGGGCTTCTACTGTTTGAAAGCCTTTTGTGCCCGAGCTAACTACCCATTTCCGACTTGTGAGCCATGGAATCCTCGAGCTCATCGGTGGCCCCAATTGCTGTTGTAGGTCCAGCTTGCCCAGCCAACGGGTAGATCGATCATGGGGCCGTTCTAGAACCACCCGATCAGTCAGATCCAGTCCTGGTTGAGAAGAAGGGACCACCCGCCAGTAGAGTTGCGCCAACAGGTCAACAGATGGTCACTCTGACGAGGAAAGAGCTTAGTAGGATGATTAATGTGACCGTTGCTGCCAAATGTACCAAACAACAATTGCCGAACCCACTATGGCGACGAGTAAGGAGACGTAGGTCAAGTTCTTTAGCAGCACTATCATGGGTGTTCACTCCGATCCAGTGGTGGAGAGAATGGTTTCGCAAATTCGAGAACAGTAAAACAAGGTAGAAGAAAAGCGATCTAGGAGAGCTCGAGGGCACCATTTTGCCTAAGAAATTTTGGACAATGATCTACTAACTAGGTTCACATAGCTCAGTATTACTTATGATGGGTCCTCTGATCCGTCCCGCCATCTTAGGAGCTTTCAGAACATGGTCGTTTTTCATAGTTACACTGATGTTGTGAGGTGTAGGGGGAATTTTTAGCGACCTTGAAGGAAAGAGCTCAAGATTGGTTCCATCAGCTCGACCAGGGTCAATGAGGGATTTTGAGGATTTTGCAACCATTTTTCTCAACTAGTTCACTAGTGTTAAGTCGTAAAGAAGCCCTACCTCACATTGATGGTGATCCAGCACGACGAGAGAGAGATGCTACGAAGTTATGTAGGTCGGTATATTGGAGCTTGTGTGGAGGTGCCTTTTGCTTCAGAGGAGGTGAAGGAAAGAGGATTGATGAGGGAACTCCGAGTTGGCCCATGTCGGAGCTCACTGTCCAAGATATTAATTAATTCTTGATTATTAGTAACCGATTTAATTAATGGACATTATATCTTAAACGTGGGGAGGTAATTCGAGTACTTATTATTGGGTTCCTGAATATAATTTCGGAGATGATAAGGGAGTTCAATAATGTTTAAGTTAGTGTACTGAAACATTATTTAAGTGATTGAGCAAGAGTGGGTTTGGCTCACAGTTAGGCACAATACTTAAGAAGCCCAAGCCATCACCTCCTTAGGATCCCTACTGTAGCTCTATAAATACATCATTAAGTTCATGGGATTGAGAACATACATAAGCCACATGTGATACACGTTTCGGCCACCCCTCTCTCAGTCTTTATTCCTATCGTCGAGCTTTTTGCCTTCATGTTGTTGCTCCACGGATACAAAACGAAGAGGTGTTCGAGTAATACAGTGGAAGATCCCGAGGTATCAAGACCCCGAGATCGTCCGCCGTACACGAGATATACGAAGCCGCCGAACACCGCACGTGAGCCGTGACCACCAGTCACAGCCCAGAAGCAGCCGCGACAACCTCGTACCCTAGCACCAAGAAGCACGCAACCTGTCCTCGACGACCACAACGTGCGACCCCGTCTGCTAGCCGCAGCCCCGACGTCCTCACGCTCCTGACAATCCTGCGACCGCGACGAGCTGCTCTTGGCGACCACTGTCTACGACGTACTGCAACCAGAGACGCTCCTGTTGGGATCTGTGAGGATCTCATTATGTACATATCATGAATTCAATAGCAAACGTAAACCTATGCGCAACGGATCTAAAGGTTTGACGTAGAGAACTTACGGCTTAAAATTTTATGGCGATCTGGTTTATCTTCAGGATGACCGGGAACAACACACGAACGGAGTTGGATCACACGAACGGAACGTTGGGTCGTGTCGCGTGGATCTGTCGGGTCGCGTGCGTCATTTGGGCCAGTCATGTCGCTCGTCTCCTCTCGCGATCGAGTCGCCGGTCGTGTCATCGGTTGGTTGCAATCGGCAGCGGTGGTCAGCTGGTAATGGCGGCGCTCCGGCTGGTTCGCGGTGGTCGGCTGTCGGCGGTCCTCGGGCTCGGGCTCGTGGATCGTCGAATGATGTAGAAGATTATTGGGTCTCGATTACCTACGGATCTTCTACTGTATTACTCAAACACCCTTCTTCAACTTGTACCTGTGGAGAAACAAGAAGAAGATAAAGCTCGAATGAGAACTGAGAGAGAGAGAGAGAGAGAGATGATGTGTGTTTCTCGAAATTATGAGATTGGATCTCTTCTCATGAGCTTAATGATGTATATATAGAGCTACAGTAGGGACCCTTAGGAGATTAGGAATATGGCTCATTAATTAATTCGACTAACTGCGGGCCAAACCCACTTTTCTAATTTATTAAATAATATTATGGGCCACCAACATAAATATTATTGAACTCCATTTTCCTAGCCCAAATTACATTTGAGACTCCAATTATAATTACTCGATTTACTCCTCACGTTTCAGATATAATGTCCATTAATTAATTTGATTACTAACAATCAAGAATTAATTAATTTATTATTATTTAACCGAAGCTCTCGTTCATAACATTCTTATTATGCCAGAACTTAATCTACCTGCAGGGTTTAGCATAAAAATCCTTCATGAACTCACTCCGGGGACATCATCATACTAACGCACATGGTGACCATAAACATCCTAACAACACATACTATATGTAACGCCCCACTTTGATTTAACGAAAATCCATGGCTTTTCAAAAAAATCAGTTTAATTTTTTCAAAATTTATTTCAAATATTTGTGGCGTTACTCATTTATTCCAAAGTCATTTTCATAAATAAAGTCATAACAATGTCACCAAACATAAATCAACACCCATCAAGGGTTTCATCCAAAGTCATCAAACACCCAAAACTGGTTTCCAAATCCCATGTTTGAAAAGACATGACAATGTCAAACGGGGCATCTCCTCGACAGTGTTTCAACACATCATAAATATCCAGAGTTCGAAAATATCCATAGTCATAAATAAAACTCAAATAGAGCGGAAGCAACACAATCAATGGTTTAGTCATCTAGACCGACCACCACTCGCCTCCCCTCGCCGTGCCCGCAACCTGCTTAACCTGCATCACTATGGGAAGAAAAAGTGGGGATGAGCACAATACGGAATCCAAGGTGCTCACCACTATGCACATAAATAACAAATAGTATAAGACAGGTATGGTCGCACCATGTATACAAATCAATTAACTATCCTATATCCTATCCCAAGTTCGTTCTCATGTGCACACCTGCGCATAGACTACTGCTGGTCCACGTATCGTATGCCATTGCTCAGGCCTTATAACGATTCCCTAACAGTAGGAGTCTCCTCCGACGGCCAAGGTTTCTACCTTGGACTTACATCAAAGTACTGATCGCCGGCTGAGGACCTATGCCCTGGTCTTACAAGCGACGCGTCCTTTGCAAAGGACGTAAAGAGGACATTACTCCAACGGGGTCCGTTCTATAGCTACGGGGATAACCGTTCGACGGCCAGTACAACTCATATTGAAGGCTTTCACATGCATACATTGATCATACCATACATGTAACATCAATTACTCACGGCATAGCAATTTAGAATAAACCCACCTAGATATCGAAGCAGGAATAATGATCGAACAACAGTATAGGCTGAGAGCTCGGCTCGTCAAACACCTACATTTATATCAAGATAGCCTTATAAATATACTACCTAGACACTTAGAATATTTACGAGAATTCACACTCAGCCGAACATCATCGACTAAGTAGTTCATGGAAATTTTGTGGAGTTTGGAACACTTGGATTGACGACTAGACTCGGAACAATCCTTTAAACTCATAAAATAAATAGACTAAAAAATGGGACCAAAAAACTAGAGATTGTCCCTTAAATCAACTCCTAATCAGTTCAAACAATTTTCACAAAAACAAGAGCAAAGTGAATGTTTTTCGGTTTTATATGCTACATGATGAATTTTCCTTTGAAGTTTTACCACATGGTGAACATTTTAAAAGACCCTAATTCCCAGAAAATCAGTCAATTTCAGCAACCCTATGATTTTATATGAATTTTTAAAGAAACATCTCAAAACAACAAGTAATCAGTTCACATAGCTAACATTCGAATTTTGACCTAAAAATTTTATACAAGCGACTATACCAGTAGAGAGCTCAACCATAAAAAGGTGAAGCAAAGAGATCAAGAATTCGATTTTTAACAATGTTTCAAATAATCAGGGCAAAATCATCAAACACGGTTCAGGTACCTACACTTCGAGTTAAAACCTGAAATTTTGACGACAAGCACATAACAATGAAGGAACACAAACTCTAGAATTTTAGTCAGTTTGGACTTTCTGATCATTTAATATGAATTTTTAAACGTTTAAAGCAAAAGACACATGCTTCAGTTTATATAGCTACAGGTTGAATAAAAATCTAAAATTTCAACACGACATTTCTACACATAACATGAATTAGCTCTCACAATTTCAAGTCATTTGGACAAGAATTCGATTTTGCATGATTTGTCGAAGTTTTGATGCACAAACGGCAACTCTCAGTTCAGATAGCTATGGATCGAGTTAAGGGCTGAAATTTTAACATAATTTTACTCATCGTAACAGGAGATTATCCTCTAAATTTCATCCCAAAAAAAGAACAACTCTATTTATAATGATTTTTCAAAGATCTGAGAGTACAAGGGATTAAAAATGGCAACTAAGGGCTCAAAAGCCTTCAAACTCGAAATAGGGCATCATGAACAACCCTAAGACACACCAAGGTCTCATTTTTCCATAGGATTTCCATCAAACAAATCGAGATATACAAGGGTTTACTCGAAACCGAACATATCTCATTACATAAGAAATAATTCAAATAGAACTCAATCATATATCAAATGATTTTCTCAACTCCAACTTCAATACACAATATAAGAGGGGATTAAGCCATCTTTACCGTTCTCAAGGAAAAAAATGCAAGGAGTTCGAAAGAAGGCCGAACGGGGTGAGTGTGCGCGTGTCCGGGCTCGACGGCTTTGCTCGGCCTCACTCGGCTTGTCAGGGTTGTTGTGCTCAACCTTCGTCGTGTAGTGATAAACAGGGGCAGCAACCAGGACTTGCTGGTCGTGGGTGGATCGACTGAGGGCTAGGGTCATCTCATGTGGTGATTGGCGGCCCGCTCGACTGCTGGACTTGAGAGAGTGCAGCTCGCGTGACTGGCGCGTGCGAGGTGGAGGAGCGGCGGCTGCGGGAAGATGGCTACCGAGGGGATTTGTTGATGGAAATTTTGGGTATTTTTCTCAATGCTTTAGAGAGGTAAAATATTCAGAGTATGTGCTAAGGGGGAAAGAAGATAATGGTGTGCTAAATGGGAGAAGGAATTGAGTGAGATTCCTTTAGCAATTACTAGGGGATAAATAAGATCATAATGCCATAATTAGTTAGTCTAATTGAGCATTATGGTGGAAATTTTGACCGAGCACAACGGAGGAAAAATTCTGGTCCAACACTCCGTAAATAATGCAACTCACTTTGAATTTTGAAAATTAATGAAAATGGTGCTAAAAATTTAAAGGCATTGGACAGTCTTTATATAGCATATGGATCGGGTTTGAGGATCACTCTTGGGATAAAAATACTCAAAGGACTTGGTCCAAAATGATATAATTGAAGTTAGGATTAAAATGGGTCGAAAATGAGTTGAACGGATTAAGAACGATTTTACGCGATTAAACCGAAATTTAAAAAACAACGAACGTTTAAAAATAATACGAACAAGTACTTAAATATATAATTTAAGTACCATTCATTGACGATAACACTAACAATATTAAAACATAATCCAGTAAATAAAATTCGATAAATGGAATAATCCGAGAAATTCTATAAATCGAACAGGGCGCTACACTATATATATTAATATTACCCAAAACAGAAGAAATATTAATCCAGCGAATTGAACCTCACTCAAGTGAATCAAAGTAATATATACTACATATATATGCCTGTTTAATATCTTACGGGTTAAGAGAACGCAGTAATTAACCGAGACCTAGTTCATTTACGACAATCAGTATAAAATGAACTTTTCCTCTCTGGGAACCTGTTCAATACATAAATGTACTAGTGAAACTAATCAGTCAAGACAAACCGTACAGTTGGCACTACAACCGTTCGAATGGGGTGTTCATTTCCATCTAGGTTGTGAACCGTTATTCTTGTTTCGCAAGTGACTGATAGAGTGATCCTCGGTTTGATCTTCTGTTCGCCTGATGACGACCCACTCTATCTAAGTGCAAAACAACAGAATGTAGAACTTATTTAATCTAACATGATTCTCATTCATAAAGGGCAAAAATGTAATAACCTGCAAAGCCAAGCTTTCAGTATATAACACTAACAATCTCCCACTTATACTTAAAGCTTTCGCTTTTACAGTATAGTCCTATCAATCTGTTATTCTAAAAGACTTATGTCGATCCTATCGCCATGCACCTGACTCCTATTCCTTTCACGTGTTTGACGAAGACCTTCCCCGACAAACTCTTCGTGAAAGGATCAGCTAGGTTGTCCTCTTATGCAATCTTGGCAACATCAACGTCTCCTCTACCAACGATATCTCGAATCCTATGGTATTTGCGCTCTATGTGTTTGCTTGCTCTGTGGGCTCAAGGTTCCTTTGAGTTTGCTACTGCTTAACTGTTATCACAGTACATGGTGATACAACGTGGCAAACTCGAAATCACCTCTAAGTCCACTAAGAATTTTCTGAGCCAAACTGCCTCTTTCGCTGGCTCTGAGGCTGCTATGTATTCGACTTCCATGGTGGAGTCTGCCACGCATTTCTGCTTAGCACTCCTCCATGAAATGGCTCCACTTCCCAAGGTAAACACATAACCTGAGGTTGACTTACTTTCGTCCCTATATGACTGGAAATCGAAATCGGTGTAACCTAGAGGTAACAAGCTGTCTGCACGGTAAATTAACATGTATTCCTTAGTCCTTCTCAGGTACTTGAGTATATGTTTCACCGCAGACCAATGTTCCCGTCCCAGATTACATTGATATCTAGCTACCATGCCAACGGCGTAGCTAATATCCGGCCTCATGCACAACATCGGATACATAAGACTTCCAACTGCCGAAGCATAAGGAACTGTCTTCACATCCTCTATCTTTTGAGGCGTCTTAGGAGACATCTCCTTAGATAGAGGTATTCCATGTCTGAAAGGTAACATACCCTTCTTGGAATCCTGCATGTTGAATCTGGCCAAGACTATATCTATGTATGAAGACTAGGATAAGCACAAAATTTTCTTCTTACGGTCTGGAATGACCCTAATACAAAGAATGTGCCCTGCTTCACCTAAGTCCTTCATATCAAACTGCTTAGACAACCACAGCTTTACGTCTGATAACTCCTTACTGTTTCCAATGAGCAGTATGTCATCTACGTAAAGCACAAGAAACACTACCACGCTCCTACTGATTTTCTTGTAAACACAGTGCTCATTCGGACATTGAGTGAACCCGTACGACTGGATCACCTCGTCAAAACGGATGTTCCAAGATCTCGAAACTTGCTTCAGTTCATAAATAGACCGATTAAGCTTACACATTAGATGCTCACATTCCTTATCAATGAAACCCTCTGGTTGCTGCATATAGATGTCTTCTTGAAGGTTCCCGTTAAGGAAAGTCGTCTTGAAATCCATCTGCCAGACCTTATAATCCATATTAGCGGCTACAACCAAGATAATCCGAATGGACTTAAGCATAGGTACTGGTGAAAAGGTCTCATCATAATCAATACCCTCGATCTGGGTATAACCTTTCGCAAGAAGACAAGCTTTGAAGGTTTGCACCTTCCCATTCGATCCTCTCTTCCTCTTACATCCAATGGGTCGTACCCCATCGGGTGGTTCTACAAGATCCCAGACCTGATTGGAGTCCATTGACCCCATTTCAGCTTTCATTGCAACATTCCATGAATCTGCATCTTTATCTTGGAGTGCCTCATCGTAAGTTCTTGGGTCCGATTCTAGGTCTCCTGGAACTGAGTCTGATGACTCTCTAAGACCTATCCATCAGTAATGAAAAACCCTCCCACTGCGACGAGGCACTATCTGCACTGGTACACTCTCAGTGTGTCGTGTTGCAGTATTATGTGATGAATCTACTTGCGCACTCGGTGGGGAACCATCGACTTCACTCCTTAACTCCTCTAAGACCAATCTACTTGCGGGCTTATGATTCATAATATAGTCTTCTTCCAAGAATCTAGCGTTCGTCGAAACGATCACCTTCTGATCCTCAGGACTATAAAATAACCCACCTTTTGTTCTATTGGGATAGCCTACAAAAACTCGTACTTTCGAATGTTTCTCCAACTTGCAAGGTTCCTGCACTAACACGTGTGTAGGACGACCCCATACTCGAAACTGTGAAAAACTGGGCTTGCACCCTTACCACATCTCATAAGGGTAGTTCCTACTGACTTCGATGGAACTATGTTCAAAATGTACGAAGCTGTTTCCAACGCCATACCCCAGAACGAATCTGGTAACCTCGAATAACTCATCATTGACCTAACCATCTCCATAAGAGTCCTATTTCTTCACTTTGCAACCCTGTTCTGCTGGGGTGTGCCGGGTGCAGTCAGTTGGGATTCAATCGCAGCTTCCGATAACTATGTCCTAAACTCTCCAAAGAGGTATTCGCCACCTCGATTCGAACAAAGTGTCTTGATGCTTTTACCATAAGGTTCTCCACAACTGTCCGATACTCTTTGAATTTCTCAAAGCATTCGGACTTGTGGTGCAACAGGTAAACATACTAAAATCTCGAGTAATCATCTATAAATGAGACATAATACTCGAATACTCCTCTAGCCTGGATCGACATAGGACCACAAAAATCATAATGAATTAATCCTAGTACTTCTTGGCTTCTATACCCCTTTGCCGTAAACGGCCTCTTGGCTATCTTACCTTCCAGGCACGATTCGCAAGTTGGATAGTGCTCTTCCAATGGACCGAGATGTCCACTGGCCACTAACTTTTGAATCCTCCTAAGGTTGATGTGTTACGACAGGCGGGGAGCAGTGCCCTATTAGGTTAGACTTTTGGTCAGAAATCTGTCAAGCACCGCTGAATGTTCTGATCGGGTGTTGGACTTCACTAGCATGTCATCGACATACACCTCGACTTCTTTGTGTATCATATCATGCAGTAAGGAAAGTTTAAGGTGCCACAGATATGCTTGATTCATGTGCGAAGACTCCTTCCTCTTATAAGACTTAGTCATGATATTATTCAATTCATTTTGTTGCACTGTGGGATAGTTTGGTTTCTCGGCAAAGATGATGACCGGATTTTGCTTCTCGTCATCAAGGAAGACATACTTTAGGTGGCAAGGTAGTTCCTTAAGCTCTAATGTGGGTGGAGTCGGCGTGTGGGGCTCGTTGGCTACAAAGAGCTTAATGGTCGGCTCTTCTTAATCGTTGAGATCGAGAATTGACCTCTCTTCTAAGTCCCGTATAGTCATCTCCGCGACGAACGGATCACTCACATCAACAACGCACACTCATGCACAAAGTTCACCGAGGAGGTGGATATGGCTTCTCGGACAGAGATAGATACGGACTCCCCCAAGACCGTCAAATTCAAAGTCCCGTTCTTGACATCAATGAGGGTGTTAGTGGTGGCCATGAATGGTCGGCCAAGGAGGATGGAATGATCCTTCCCATTCTCATGTACATTCCCAACATCTAGATTGAACGGTCTGCAAGCTGGAGGCACATATGGGTTAGTCTTAAGTGTCCGAGGCCGAGCCGCTGAAAGATGGAAAACGGCATGAGATTGATTCCCACTCCGAGGTCAATCATCCACGAAGACTCCTTTCCGTTCTCGAGGGCTATTTTAATCACGAAACCCCCGAGATCACGTTCCTTCTTTGGCAAGTCATGCTGCATAGCACTCGCCGCATCGTAGACTACCACTTTCTCCCCATCTCCTAATTTGCTCTTCTTTGTCACCAAGTCCTTGAAGAACTTCACGTACGAGGGCATATTCTTGATCAGGTCTAGAAGTGGCAGGTTGACATTGACTTTCAAGAGCATGTTGTAAAGGTCTCAGAATTGCTGCTCCTGCTTCTCATCTCGAAGTCGGCTCAAAAAAAGTAAGCGTGGCTTGTATGGGTTTGTAGACTTGTGCCCCATAGAACCCTCCATCTGCTTCCCTGAATCGGCCTCTGTGCTCTTCTCAACATCTTCTTCCACTCTTTTGGGCTGGTCAGTCAGCTTGGGGTCATCAGACTCGGGCAATTTCACGTGGTTATCAACCACTTTCCCACTCCTCAGCACTGTAATTGCCTTAGCTTGTTCGGGCTAGCTCGGCAGCTTCCCTTTGTCTGACTCGGCCTCCATGTTCCCAACCCTCGTGGCAAGCTGGCCCACTTGCGTCTCCAGACGCTTGATGGATGAATCTTAGTTTGTGATAAACTGAAGGATCTTGTCCAACTTGTCGTCTTGGTTGGATGAACTAGGGCCGGCTTCCTGTGCTTGCATTCTGCCCATCTAGCCCCTCTACGGTTGCTGTTCCTATTGTTGAGGGTAGTTCAACCTCATCTATTGTTGGGGAATGAAGTTGGGACGGGGTTGCTGTTGCATGAAGTTCTGTTGAGGCTGTTGGGTGTTGTTGTTGTTGGACCACGAGAAGTTTGGGTGGTTTCTCCACCCGGGGTTGTATGTGTTGGAGAAGGGGCTGTTGACTACCGGGTGTGATAGCCTTGAAGAGCATTGGCATCTGCATATTGCTCTCCGAAGTCTTGCTCAAAAGCTGACGGGCACACCTTTGACCTGTGCCCTTGGACTCCACTCGCTCCACATGCCTCTACAGCCATAGTTTGCATTAGCTGGCCTCCCCTTGCATTCAGTAGTCAGATCTGCTCCGTAAGCTCGGCTATCTGATGGGCCATCATGTCTCGTCCGGAAGATACTTAGTTGACCACGGTCCTCTTTCCTCTACTGCTCTTTTGAGACGAGTTAGAACTCATTGCCTCAATAATATCCATCATCTCATCCACCGTCTTTGCCCCAATGTCCTCACCATTTGCATTATCCACCATGTACTGAAGATTTTGATGGAGAGAGTCATAGAAGCTGTTCATCAATAGAGCCGGTGGAAAATTAAGGTGTGGGCACTGCCTCTAGAGATCCTTGAAATGTTCCCACGCCTCATGGAGTGGTTCATTCGGTTGTTGGGCGAAAGAGACAATCTGTGACCGTAGCTCTTGAGTTTTCTGATGGGAGTAGTACCTCCCAATGAACTTTGAGTACACTTGCTCCCAAGTGATGAGTGAATCGAGAGCTAGTGTCATAAACCAAGCTTCAGCCTGGTCCTTGAGTGTTTCCGGGAAGCATCTCATCTTCAATTGGTCCTCATTCAGCCGGTGAAGTGGGAAGGTCTGGAGGACATTATAAAACTCTCGGATGAAGTGAAGTGGGTCCTCGTTAAGTAGACCATGAAAATACGGGAGCTGATAGTAGTGGATCGTCTTGAGCTCGTAGTTCCGAGCGGCTGGCCCCAACCAGATGCAAGAAGTCACCGGCCCGATGACCGGTTGAGCCAAATCACGAAGAAGATACATATGAGGGTTATTTACCTCCTTTTATTGATCGTTTCATACCATGTCTATTTAGCTATCTGATGCAGACGATTCTGGAGCAAGATTGGCCAACAAGTCTCTTAAATCCCTATGGATGGAATCGTTGTTCGGGATGATTACACGACCACTCCTGGTACGCATAACCAAAACAACAAAAACGTCACGGGCATCAGATAGACAAGAATGAGAACAAAAGAAAAACAAAACAAAGAAAGCACTAACACCTAGACAGAGAAAACACAAAACAATAAATCACGAGAATTAAGAGAAACACAGAAAACAAAATGAATAGGCACACAAAATAAGTCCTAAACCTTCCCCGGCAACGGCACCATTTTGTTGTAGTTATTTTTATTAGAGAATCAAACACCAGGTCATATCTCAAGGAAGGTTAGCAGGATTAATTTGCACGATTATTCAAAGAGAAAACAAATTCCTAAACACTCTAATTCAATTGGTTAGGTTTCAATAATTAACTAGTGATTCTTAAACAAGTAATTTCAATCTCACAATTCATAACACAATTCAAATAGTGATAAAGAGGCTAGGGTGTCGGGGATAATCGCTTCCTGTTCTAAATGCATTTACGAGCAATCAAGTACTCGGTTAAAGGTCTCAGAAAGTTATTCATCTAGGGGTTTATCCTCAATAACTCTTCGTAACAAGAGGATAAACATAAACGGACAATTATTGAAACAATGAACATATAGATAATACGTTTCCGAACAAGTCTGTTCTAAACGAGCCAAGATTGGTCAATTTCTCCCCTTTCGGTTCTAAAGTCGATTAACTAGATTGAGATGGTGATCAAATATCTAACTCTAAGATTAAAACAACTCGCAAAGATTGAGCAATAGACATGCACATAAACGAGAATGAACTGGAAAAATTATCCCCTAACCCTAGCTAATGAATTTAGCTACTCATCACAAATTCAACATCATTATTCACATCTAACCAAGCCATAACATTCATCAACAAGATGAAAAGAGAAGCTTATGATTAATACGAAATTCAATGTCAAATCCTGAGAGCAATCCAAATCCGAAGGATAGAATGGAGTTTCCTCCTCTCCAAAATCAAATCCAAGTGAAAAGAGAAGAGAAAATATGTTTCTTGAGGTGAAAAATTGAAAATACATGTCTGAATATCCTGAAAAAACACGCCAGCTCGATCTAATAACTTTCCCATTTGAAAATCCAAGAAAAACGCATCTATTGCAAGTCAGACCTTAGTGGCGCTAACCCCTCCAGGCTGGGATACTCTGGCCTCGTTAAGTGTCCATAGCGGCGCTAGTCTTCATACCCTTAGCGGCGCTAACACCTTTAGCGCCGCTAGAGTCTGGGAAGCCTCCATATTTGATATATTTGGACTCGTGTGCTTTCGTCTAGCATCTCTCGGGTTCTACCTGAGCTGGGAACTTGACTCCCGCATGTTTGGTCGCCCGAAACGAACTCAAAGGGCACAGTTCTTCTCTCATCTGAATTCTCACCATCGGGTCAGTCTAAAACCTGAAACCACCACAACCGAAAAAAAAACACGAAAAACAAGAAAAATAGAAAGAAAAACAAAGAAAACACTAAACACACCATAATAATAATAAAACACGGAAAACGACTTGGAGGACCGAAAAACCTAAGACACGACTTAAAACGGAGAAAAAGACAAACAAAATACCAACAAAAATAGCAAAAAAAATGAGACAAACAGTAACTTTGATTGTCTATACATGCTCTATGGTGTGTAAATACCTTTTTCTATCTATACATATGTGAATCAATCCTAAAATAAGAGATTCTTGTAACGTGGTTGCATGAATTTTGCTTTGATTAGGCTTTTGTGTTCATTTTCATAGAAAGTGTTGATCGGCAGATTGACTTTGGTTGATGTCTCTTTTGTGGGATGATATTTTTTTGAATCGTTCTTCAGAGAATCTTTCACATATTGACTCTATTTTTTACGATCTGGCAATTTTTGTCGATCGCGGGGGATGCTTGTGGTCTCCACAGGGCATGAGTTGGATTGACCCCCGGGTATGTAGTGGCAACTCAATTTGGTGATTGGAAAGTCGGATAGTTCTTCCAAGAGTTCAGACAGGGGATAGGGTATTTACCGGTAAGCTCTTTCTCAATGCATATTTTCAAATCGATGGGGTGGGGTCGGATTTGAAAAGAAAGGACCCCTATTACGGAAGTAGCTCAGTCAGTCAGCTATAGTCATGATTAAGAATATATTAGTGACCGCCCAACAATTAAGACTGATCGTTGGGTTGGATATTTCAAGACCCAAGTACAAAATGAAAAAATAACTAATATAGGATATGATTTGTCAAATCTTCCCTTAGGCCCCAGGCTCTTTAGAAAGTCGTGGTTACTGACCAAAGAGTTCTACACCCTGACATTCTCGTCGAGGATAAGCTAATCAATTTGTATTCTTGTTGAAGGTGGGCTAATTGACAAGAGTCTCTATATATGAGTTTTTTATGATGGGGGAGGCAAAAATATAGTATTTGGAAGACTTTATTTGGGTAGAGTAACGTGATGAACAGATCCAGAGGGGTCGATTGAGTAGCCCTTTTTTCCGACCGATCATGAAACAGAGAAAGAGTGTCGGTTGTTCCGCCTTCTCTTGAATAGGGTAACTATTATATATCAGAGGAATGACAAAAAATGCTTAGGGTTAAGAAAAAACCTTAATAGAAATGACTTTTTATATGAGCATGGTCAGAGGTAACTCTTGACGGTCTCCCTCCTTCTAGTGCCATATTATTGACGCTCGATCGCCATTGGTCATAGACCGTGTTTAATAGGCGATTAAATTGAGAGTTACAGAGTAATTAATAGGATTGAGATGAATTAACTGTTAAATATGGAGGGACTGAAATAAGGAAAATAAAAGAAAAAGTACACAAAATAATTAGACGCCGATTTTGCCGATCTGTGGATGAGATCGACTAGGAGAATAAGGTTCTCCAGGAAATGTTTATTAAGGGTATTTGTTATGATTGCGTATTTTTTACATATGATTGTCCTTTTTTTAAGGGCATAGGTTTCCATATTTATACATAAAAAAATGTAAGAATACACTAAATGTACCGTGCCAGCTAGGGGTTGTTGGTGTATATACTGAAAGCTTGGCTTTAGATGTTATTTACACTGATCTCGTTTGAATGAGACTCATGTTTAATTAAACAGTCTATATTCTATTGTTTTGCACTTAGATAATATGGTTCATTATTAGATGAACAGAAGATCATTCTATCAGGTTGACTTGCGAAACAAGAATACTTGGTTCACAACCTAGATGGAAATGAACAACCCATCGTGAACGGTTGTAGTGTTAACCATACAGTTAGTCTTGACTGATTAGTTACACTAGTGCATTGTGTGCATTGAACGGATCCCAGAGAGGGGAAGTTTTTTTTCTACTGATCGTCGTAAACGAACTAGGCCTCAGTTAATTACTGCGTACTCTTAACCCGTAAGACATAAACAGGCATGTACATATAGTAACTATTACTTTGATTCACTCAAGTGAGATTCAGTTTACTGAGTCGACATACTTGCTGTTTTAGATAATATTATTACATGTACGATGTGTTATTCGAATATTTACGGTCATCGTGTACGATAGTTTGATGATGTCCCTTAGATGAGCTCATGAAGGATTGTTATGTTGAATCTGGTCAGTGGAATTTATTCTGACATAATAAAAAAGATATGAGTGGTACTAGTCTCGGTTCAAGAAGTCAATTAATTCTTGATTGTCAGTAATCAAATTAATTGGTGGACATTATATCTTAAACACGAGGAGATAAATCGAGTAATTATTATTGGAGCCTCGAATATAATTTGAGAATTAAATTGGGAGTTTATTCGATAATACTACTTTAGTGGAATGTCTGTGTTATTTCTATTTGGGCTTGGTAGGCTTGGCCTACAGTCTAGTCCTAATATGAAAAACCCAATTTAATACCTCCTTATAGTCCCTGTTGTAGCCTACAAATATATAACATCTCTTGGGATTAGAAGATTAAGTGTTGGCGAGTTTTGAGAGTCCAACAAGTGAAAACACGCCGACCCCTCTCTTCTCTCTTCTTGTGTTCTCTTCTTCTTCTCCAAGTAACCCCAGTAGAGATATCGCCAATTTCATCGACCACCAAGATGATCGGAAAAGATGTCAGATCATACAAAAGAAGATCTGAGGTAGTCGAGCGATATATATATTTATCCAACCCTGTAATATATATATATTCAACCCCGTAATGTTTCTGTAATTGGTGAGATTGGCCGTTCTTCACATAATCCGAAAATTATGTCCACCGGATGTATTCGAATTGACCGGCGACCATCCCATGACGACCGGCGACTTTCGGCAGCGATCAGCTTAGGTGGCCGGGCAGGCGAGCTCCGACAAGCCGCAGCCGCGCGTAGGCACTGACCAGCAGCCGCTGGGCTCGCAGCCCAGCACACAAGGCGATTCACGCGCAGCCCACAAGGAGGAGCCCAGGCATGATGCGCGCAACCCAGATGGAGGAGGCCCAACACACGAAGCCCACCGGCATCGAGGCCCAGATGAGAGGGATCTTCAGTACGCTGGTCGCATCCGCCCGCACGCGGCCTGCTTTCCCTCTCTGCTTCACCCTGCGCGGAGCCCGACGCTAGCCCGCGTCCCAGCCCGCATCTCCTCTCAGCTGTAAGCCCCCGTGAGGCCCGCGTGCGTTGCCCTGCTTCCCAACATGCGGCCCACCGAAGTGCAACGACACATTACTGCCCAGCGCACGGCACATTGATGTCCAGCAAGGCCCAGTTAGCGGATAACGGCCCAAGCGCGTGCCACTGCGACCAGTTCACCTCAGAGCGAGCCCAGCTCACTCCAGCCGGCCCAAGATGCGACCAGCAAGCCCAGACCGGGTCCGGGAGAGGTTCAGCAAGTTCGGAGAGTACTGGTGAGCCCAGACGAGTCCGGATGATCTGACAGTGATGGTGAGGCCCAGTTCGGCTGCCCAACAGACGTGAGACTTGGACGATCTCCTACAATGGAAATCAAAAAGGTCTCAGAGTCGGTAAAATATTAAACGGTACGCATTGAACCCTCGCTTTGTTGGAGTATACTGTAAAGCAAACTTTTACGTGAGCTTTTGGATTGTATTATTCGATTTCCCATTTGACTGAAATGAATGTTTTTCACATTGTTGCATTCTTTATGATTGCTTGTATGCTAAATGTCCAATTATCTTATATTGTAGACAATGTGGTGTGTTAGTAGTCACACAGAAGATTGCATTGTCGGTTCCTTATAAGATATAAATGGTATTCACAACTGAGATAGTTATGGACATGACTATCGGTGTAGGTTGTAGTATAAACTGGATGTAGCTTGTCTTGGCTATTGGTTTATACTAGTGCGCTGCGTCGCATTGAAAGGATCACAGTTGAGACGTGTTCTTCTGTTCTGACTATCATGAAGAACCTAGGTCTCGGTGACTCTACTAATTCTTAACCCTAACTGTGGTAATTAGATATATGGGATATTTGTTTGTTACTTTGACTTACCATGGGTGAGGACCAAGTATTGGTTCAATAGCTCCGTATCTTGGGTAACAACACTATCTGCATGATATCTATTTATTGGCATTAGGGCACCGTGTCCTGGACATCCAGGTTGGTGACGTCCCCTTAAGGAACTCATAAGGATTATCGTATAAACCCTGCAGGTGGATTTAATCCGTACGATAATAAGGTTGAGTGGTACTACTTAAGGTTTAAAAGATATTAATTAATTAAAGCAGTCAGAAGCTTTAATAATTAATGGACGTGCGATATCTTAAACACGGGGAATTATATCGAGTCTAATAGAAGCCCTGATTCATTTCGGGATAGGACGGGAGTACAATATTAATTCTCTAGTGGAATGAATTAATATTTACGGGCTAAATTGTGTTCTGGGCTGAACATAAGAATTTGGGCCTGTAGGGAGCCCAAACCCTATACCTTCTAAGAGATCCCTAGGCTGGCCCAAGGACCTCTATAAAAGGAGGGATTGCACGTCTTCAACCCTAACACACATCACAAAACGTGAGCAGCCACCATAGTGGAGAAGTGACGTGAAGGGTTCAGATAAGACGAGATACAATCCGCTCTTTTCAACCGTTTGGTAGATCGTCGTCCATCCGGCGTCCAAACGTGGTCGGGACACAGACTAGAAGATCGCTCAGATCGAATCAAAGCCTCGTAGAAAGGTAAACTTTCTGTCCGTCCTTTAGGAGCATGCTTAGGGTTTAATCGAGATCATGTATGTACATGTTTGGCATCCGATATCGATCCTTGGAAAGGACCGCCTCGTCGGCGTGTTCCAGCAATTGGTATCAGAGCCTCGGTTTCGTAGATTATCGGCTCTGCCTGGAACATGTAGTTGATTTCGTTTATTCATTTATTCGTTTTCAATCATGTTCATGGTGTGGATGATGTTTTATCTCGTTTATGCTTATGGATGGTGTCTATCGCAGCCCTTGTGTATTGTTGTAATCGTTTTTCCCACCAGATAATAAGTGTGGGTAGTATAGGCGATTTTGTAGACTGTAGTAGGGCTGTTCTTGTTCGATTTTTGCTGTACTTTTGTGTTCAAAGTCGAACGTGATGAAGATGATCATCCTGGAGGCGGCGGCTAGGGTTTCAGCGTTCACCGGGGCCGGTTTCGTCGGCGAAAACCGTTTTGGCCATAACTTTTGCTACAGGTGTCCGATTTCAGCCCATAATACCAATTCGGAAACGGGAGAACGAGATCTACAAGAGTTACGGCTACGCCGTAACAGCCTGTGGCGGGGTCAAATTCAATCGTCGAGATGAAGTTTTTGGCTCTTTTCCGTCGGTGGATGCCGATACCGCGTGAATGGCCCGATTTGCGCGAGATGCCGATTCGAGTGTTCATCCACGACCTTGCTGAATCATGTAATAGCTTTGATAGGCTGTTAGTGGTTGGTTTTAAGGGGCTGCGATAGATGTGTTTTAATTTTCGCATTTTATCGCTTTGTGGATGCCGATTTAATTTTTGCTAGAGCATGTTTATTTGTTTATGTGTCTAGCTGATTTAAATCGCTTTTCTGGCATGCTAGAAATCATGTAAATAGGTGCTTTTAATTCTTAGAAAGCTGTTATTGCTTTTATTTGAATTATAGGAGCATGCTAGGATTTATGTGATTTGCGTGTTAGGAGCATGCTAGGAATTTTATTATTTCTTGTTGCATGCTAATAAAACCTTCAAGTAAAAATGACTAAGTGAGTTTGATATGAATTTTAATTAATTCATTTGGCCTCCACAATTGGTCTTTAAGTAAGGTGTTTGTCGCTCGCGGGACCTTGGGAGTCTCCCCCTAACGGATGCGACATTCACGAGCTTACTAGATAAGACTTCTATTCAAACGACTTAATCTTTAGGTGAAGTGAGTGGCATACGCGTGACCCATGGGGTCTCCTCCCTAACGGATAGTGTCATTCATAAGTTCACCGGTAAAGATTATTTCGAGATAACCTTAGAAAATTATTTACAAGCGATGTGTCTTCCCCATCGGTAAGTTCATCAATTGTGAATGATTGTTCTTGGGGTTAAATTGTGGTCATCACTTAGATGTGAATTTTAATATAACTCCCCAACGGAGTCCCTGTTTTAATTCACATGGCCAGTGTTAAAAATTTTCGACTATTAATTTCATTCGCCATAAGGACAGGTTGGCGTGCAATTGAGATTAATGACCGGGTGTCTGCTTAATGGACATATGTGTAAACGTCCACCCTAACGTGGCTTGCATGTGTGTTTGTTTAAGTTGTCGAAGGATGCGTTAAAATAATGGTTTTGAAGGTTTCCATATTTTATGCTTCAAATTTATGTGAATTATTGCTTACGTGTTTGCAATTATTTATTTCAGTTATTCATCATGTCATTCAATCCGCTTATGACCATTCTCAATCAAAACAAGCTTACTGGTCCAAATTATTTGGACTGGAAGAGGAATCTGGATATTGTCCTTGTTGCTGATGAGTACAAATTTGTGCTCACCACACCTGCTCCTGCTCCTTTGGGCGCTGCTCCTACCGAAGAGGAAAGGGAGGCTCATCGGAAGTGGCATAAGGCTGATGAGATGGCTCGTTGCTACATTTTGGCATCTATGTCAAATGTTTTGCAACAGCAGCATCACACCATGCCTACTGCTGCTGACATGATGTTGAGCCTCAAGGAACTCTTTGGTGAGCAAGATAGGGCTGCTCGTTTTGAGGCTATGCGGAAGATTATGTCTTCTGTCATGCCGGAGGGAGCTTCTGTGCGAGAGCATGTTCTCAAGATGATGGAATATCTGAATGAGATAGATGTGCTCGGAGGAAATATCGATGGCGATGCCAAGATCGATATCATCCTGCACTCGCTCCCGAAGTCCTATGAGAACTTCCGCCTGAATGCAATCATGAATAAGAAGGGCTATACTCTAGCCGAGCTTCTTGTGGACTTGGTTGCAGCGGAGGGTCTTATGGGCAGGGGACCACAGGCTCATGTTTCTGTACAAGCTGGACCTTCTTCGTCGAAAGGCGGGAAGAAGAAAAAGCAAGTGCAGAAAAAGAGTGGTGGGAGCAGTGGGAGCAAAGCTGTAGCGCCTTCTGGTGGCGTGCAGAAGCCGAAAGGCAAGTGCTTCAAGTGCAACAAGACAGGACATTGGAAGTCAGATTGTCCCCTCAAGGACACTCCTGGTATGTCTCTTGCTTTAGTTGTCGAAACATGTTTTGCGGCTTGTTCTACCAGTTCTTGGGTAGTAGATACAGGAGCCACTGATCATGTTTGTTACACTTTGCAGGGGTTTCTGCAAAGAAGGCAGCTCAGTGAGGGCGAGATTACCATCAGCTTGGGCAACGCTGCACGAGTGGCGGTGGTTGCAGTGGGAGATGTGCACTTATCTTTTTCTGATTCTGTTTTAGTATTAAAGAACGTTTTGTACGTGCCGAGTTTTCGGAAGAATTTAATTTCGGTTTCGAAGCTGTTTTTGGATGGATATTCAGTTATTTTTAATGACAATGCTGTTATTATGAGAAATAACTCTTTTATCTGTTCTGGCATGTTGGTTAACAATCTTTATACTATTACTTGTGCATATCATACTGTGACTGAGGCTCATGCATCTTCATCACTAAACAAGAGAAAAGAACCTTCTCAGTCGAATCAAACGTATCTTTGGCACCTAAGGTTGGGTCATGTCAATCTAAGGAGGATCCAAAGACTGGTAGGTAATGGCTTCTTGGATTCTTTCCAAGTTGAACCATTTCCAGTCTGCGAATCCTGTTTGGAAGGCAAGATGACTTCTAGGCCTTTTAAGGCCAAGGGGAATAGGTCCAATGATGTGTTGGAATTGATTCACTCTGATTTGTGTGGGCCTATGTCTATTCAAGCTAGAGGTGGTTTTGAGTATTTCGTTACTTTTATTGACGATTACTCAAGATATGGGTACATTTACTTGATGCGCCGCAAGTCTGAATGCTTTGACAAGTTCAGAGAATTCAAGGCAGAAGCGGAGAACCGTCAAGGGAAAAGTATCAAGTCACTGCGATCTGATCGTGGTGGCGAATACCTTAGCAATGAATTTAGGCAATACTTATTAGAGAATGGGATTACATCCCAGCTGACTGCGCCTGGTACTCCCCAACAGAATGGCGTGGCAGAGAGAAGGAATAGGACTCTGTTAGAAATGGTGAGATCGATGATGAGCTATGCTTCATTACCTACCTCGTTTTGGGGATATGCCTTAGAAACAGCGGCGTACCTTCTTAACTTTGTGCCTTCTAAATCGGTTCCGAAAACTCCAATAGAATTGTGGTCCGGGCGCAAGCCCAGTTTAAACCACATTCGGATTTGGGGCTGCCCAGCACATGTGTTGGATAAGGAAGCTGATAAGTTGGCACCTAGAACGGAAGTACGGCTGTTTGTAGGTTACCCAAAGGGAACGAGAGGTGGTTACTTTTATAGTCCTAAAGATCAGAGGGTGGTGGTGAGCACCAATGCCCGATTTCTAGAAGAAGACTATATGAGTGAGCATAAGTCCAAGAGTGAGATTATTCTCAAAGAGTTGAGGGAAGACAATGGCATACCGAGTGTGCAAGAAGATATACCACAAGAGACTGCACAACGTGTTGACTCTGATGTATTTACACCTGAATTACCTCGTCGTAGTGGGAGGGTTGTTCGTCAGCCCGATCGTTTCATGTTTGTGGGAGAGTCTTCGGACTTGATCCCAAGTGAAGAGCATGATAGTGATCCCTGGACCTACAATGAGGCAATCCAAGACGTAGATGCAGATTCTTGGCAGAAATCTATGGATTCTGAGATTGAATCTATAGATGCTATGGAGGTATACGACCTTAAGGACCTTCCTGAAGGCAAGAAAGCCATTGGGTGCAAATGGGTCTATAGGCGTAAGAGAGGATCAGACGGGAAGGTTATTTCCTTCAAAGCACGGTTGGTTGCGAAGGGTTTCACTCAGAAAGAGGGAATCGATTATGATGAGACCTTCTCACCAGTAGCCATGCTTAAGTCGATCCGGATTCTCTTATCCATAGCAAGTCACATGGACTATGAGGTTTGGCAAATGGATGTCAAGACAGCTTTCCTTAACGGAAACTTGGATGAAGACATCTATATGCAGCAACCCGAGGGTTATGTGAAGAAAGGCCAAGAGCATCGAGTATGGAAGCTAAAGAAGTCTCTTTATGGACTAAAACAAGCTTCTAGGTCTTGGAATATTCGTTTTGATGAGGTGATTAAGTCCTATGGATTTAATCAATGTCAAGACGAGAGTTGTGTATACAAAAAGAGCAACGGAAACGTAGTGGTATTCTTAGTACTATACGTAGACGATATTCTTCTCATTGGCAACGATGTCAAGGTTTTGTCAGACGTAAAGGTATGGCTTTCAGAACAGTTTCAAATGAAGGACTTGGGTGAGGCATCGTACATTCTTGGAATCAAGGTCATTCGTGACAGGAAGAAGAGAATGTTGTGTCTATCTCAAGCTGCTTACATTGATACTGTGATTGCTCGTTTCAGCATGCAGAACTCCAAGAAAGGGTTGCTACCTTTTCGGCATGGAGTTCCTCTATCTAAGGATATGTGTCCAAAGACACAAAAGGAGATGGAGGAAATGGCTAAGGTTCCTTATGCTTCGGCTGTAGGAAGCCTTATGTATGCCATGCTGTGCACGAGGCCTGATATTTGCTATGCAGTTGGCATGGTAGCAAGATATCAGTCTAACCCTGGTCAAGGACACTGGACTGCGGTAAAGCATATTCTCAAGTATCTGAAAAGAACTCGGGATTATATGCTTGTTTACCAATCAGACAGTCTAACTCCTTTGGGTTACACAGATTCTGATTTCCAAGCTGATCGAGATAAGAGAAAGTCGACCTCGGGTTATGTGTTTATGATGGGAGGCGGAGCGATCTCATGGAGGAGTGTGAAGCAGAAATGCATCGCAGATTCTACCATGGAAGCCGAATACGTTGCTGCTTCAGAAGCAACAAAGGAGGCTGTTTGGCTCAGGAGCTTCTTACTGGACTTAGGGGTATCCTCGGGTGTGCCTAGGTGTATCACAATTTATTGTGACAATGCTGGTGCAGTCGCAAACTCGAGAGAACCCCGAGCACATAAGGCCAGTAAACACATAGAGAGAAAGTACCACCTTATACGAGAGATCGTGAAACGAGGAGATGTGGTTGTGACAAAGATAGCGTCGTTGGATAACCTAGCTGATCCTTTCACGAAGACTCTGACTGTCAATGTCTTCGAGAAACACGTAGAGGGTCTTGGTTTACGATGTGTTGCAGCTAGACTTTGAGTATAAGTGGGAGAATTGTTATGGCATGTGTTTATATACTAAAAGTTTAGCTTTAGTATAAGTGGGAGATTGTTGGAGTATACTGTAAAGCAAACTTTTACGTGAGCTTTTGGATTGTATTATTCGATTTCCCATTTGACTGAAATAAATGTTTTTCACATTGTTGCATTCTTTATGATTGCTTGTATGCTAAATGTCCAATTATCTTATATTGTAGACAATGTGGTGTGTTAGTAGTCACACAGAAGATTGCATTGTCGGTTCCTTATAAGATATAAATGGTATTCACAACTGAGATAGTTATGGACATGACTATCGGTGTAGGTTGTAGTATAAACTGGATGTAGCTTGTCTTGGCTATTGGTTTATACTAGTGCGCTGCGTCGCATTGAAAGGATCACAGTTGAGACGTGTTCTTCTGTTCTGACTATCATGAAGAACCTAGGTCTCGGTGACTCTACTAATTCTTAACCCTAACTGTGGTAATTAGATATATGGGATATTTGTTTGTTACTTTGACTTACCATGGGTGAGGACCAAGTATTGGTTCAATAGCTCCGTATCTTGGGTAACAACACTATCTGCATGATATCTATTTATTGGCATTAGGGCACCGTGTCCTGGACATCCAGGTTGGTGACGTCCCCTTAAGGAACTCATAAGGATTATCGTATAAACCCTGCAGGTGGATTTAATCCGTACGATAATAAGGTTGAGTGGTACTACTTAAGGATTAAAAGATATTAATTAATTAAAGCAGTCAGAAGCTTTAATAATTAATGGACGTGCGATATCTTAAACACGGGGAATTATATCGAGTCTAATAGAAGCCCTGATTCATTTCGGGATAGGACGGGAGTGCAATATTAATTCTCTAGTGGAATGAATTAATATTTACGGGCCAAATTGTGTTCTGGGCTGAACGTAAGAATTTGGGCCTGTAGGGAGCCCAAACCCTATACCTTCTAAGAGATCCCTAGGCTGGCCCAAGGACCTCTATAAAAGGAGGGGACTTCCCACGTTCTAAACCTAGTTGAGATTTTCGTGAGACACTCCAGCCACCATCGTGGAAAGAGTAACGAGAAGGGTTAGAGAAAGACGTGGGCAGTTTTCTTCTTTCAACCGTTTGGAAGATCGTTGTCCATCCGGCGTCCAAACATGGTCGGGACACAGACTAGAAGATCGCTCAGATCGAATCAAAGCCTCGAAGAAAGGTAAACTTTCTGTTCGTCCTTTAGGAGCATGCTTAGGTTTAATCGAAATCATGTATGTACATGTTTGGCATCCGATATCGATCCTTGGAAAGGACCGCCTCGTCGGCGTGTTCCAGCACGCTTCTAGTTCCGTTGCGCTTAGAGTTTAATTCATACTTGTCCGTGACATGCATAATTTCGAGATCCTAACCGATCCTAATAGGGGCATAGGGTGGCGACGCGTGTATCCATGCAAGACTCGGGTTTTGTGGATGGAACAGCTTGAACGGTCGCTTTATCAGTTTTAATGGTTCCATGTCCATACGAAAGAGATCGTCAATGTCCTCGGGGAAGATTCAGGATGAGATCGACATTTTATAAGGGATTTGTATGCCGATTGGAGAGATCGGCAGAGCTCGTCGGTGTTGTTTCCTCGACCACTTTTCTCTCGAGATTGCAGGCCTAATGTTTGCTCGTTCTGGTCTTAATGGGCTGCTATGGGTTCTGTATAAAAATTCATAATAGTATATACTTACGTATCGATTGAAATAGTATATATATACATATACTATTAAACTGTGTAGATTAAAATTATATTAAATAACTGCATATATATTAAAATTATATCAAATATTTTTATTTATTTGAGCCAGATGGAGGGTTAAGTACACAAGTTTATTCTGGATAAAAAGGGGTCCTGGTTAACAACAGTCCCACTGACTTCTTTCCTTCTACCCATGGCCTCCGGCAGGGGGATCTTTTATCTCCCTCTCTTTTTGTTCTGGTGGCTGACTACCTGTCTCGTTGTCTTGACGACTTCATCCTCAATTTCCCGAGGATGACCTATAGCACGTGCGGCTATGATCCCCCCGTCTCACACCTCTCTTATGCGGATGACATTATCATCTTCAGTCATTTGGATAATGATGGATTAGCCGAACTCATGCGCCTTCTACGGCATTATAGTTTGGTTTTCGGTCAGCTCGTCAATGTGCAAAGAGCTCCTTCACTCTTGATCCTCACATTGCGGACCAATGGGCACACTGGGTCCACGAGCGCACTGGTTTCGCGCTCGACGACCTCCCCATCACCTACCTTGGCGCCTCTCTGTATAAGGGTCATTTTCGAATGCGCTCTTCACAGACGTCAGGAAAATGATGATTGATCAGATCTCCAGTTGGTCGCACAGACACCTCTCTTTTGGGGCTAGGCATGCTCTAATAAAGAGCACCCTCAGCGCCCTTCTGCTTCACCCCCTTACGGTCCTCTACCCCGATCAGAATACTATTCATGGCATGGAGAGGGCACCCGGAGAGGGAGATTGGTCCACTGGGTGCAATGGGACTCCGTTTTCCGCCCCTTTCTCTGAGGGGGGCCTTGGGATCCGACGCTTTTCGAATGTAGTCATTGCATTCTCTTATAAGATGTGGTGGTGCTTCAGAGAGGGTAAGTCGTTTTGGGCTAAGTATCTTCGTCGGAAGTACTGTCCTGGAGGCACTGCTCACCCCTCTAGGGTGACAGCTACTGCCCACGATAGCCGACAGTGGAGGTGGCTCACCATGGTTGGTAGGCGTGCTCGGAAGCATATTTTTTGAACTCTGGTTAAGGAGGACATTAGCCTTTGGGATGAGTTGTGGTTTGGTGAGGGTCCCCTCTCGAGCACTAGACAGGTCACCCACCTATCTTTTCTGCATGTGAAGGGCCTGTGGACGGAGGGGGGTTGAGATATGGATAGGTTACTACCTTGGCTTGGGGGAGAAGTACGGCTGGGTGACCGGCCTAACCTTCTCTTCGGGGCCATCTGGACCGATCTGTTCACCCCGACCATCTCTGTCTTCTTATGGCGTCTTCTTTTGCGCCGATTACCGATTAATACTGTGATGCAGGCGAGGGGGTTCTCTTTCCCTTTGCGTGTCTACTGCTATGCTGAGACCGGGGACTTTTAGACTGAGACCTTCACCCATTTGTTTCTTGAGAGCGAGACTGTGAGGAGAGTGTGGGAGCATTAAGCCAGTTACACTCATATACCCCTACCTACCACAGATAATTTCTTTAAGCTCCTGAGTTTTTTCGCACAGAGCACACACGATACACACGTGGCTTCCTTATTCCTTGTCTGATCCTTTGGTCCATCTAGATAGAAAGGAATAGTGCGAAGCATAAGGATATTACTTTCTGGTGCTCTCATTTTACTTTCCAGGTAGACCGACATCTTTCTCTCCTTACCGCTTTGAGCAGACTCACCCTTAGAGACTGGACAGGTTGCACGCCGCCTCATCGCTTTGCACTACCTCCGCTGTTGCTTGTCCAGCATCCACGCCCCAGAGCTGTTGTTTAGCTAAGACCCGAGCCACCTTAGGTTAAGCTAAACACGGACGGATATTTTGAACGACTTACCGGAGTCGCCGGAGGTGGGGGCCTGATTAGGGATTATAGCGGTGCTCTTATCACGCTTTTCATGCCCCTCTTCGGGCCTCCTTGAGCTATGACGCGGAGGTTCAGACGCTTCAGATAGGTCTTCAAATTGCTGCCTCGATCTCCTCTCACATTTGGATAGAGTTGGACGCTTCTGCTGTCATCACACTCTTGACCACTGGCCATCAGGGCGTGTGGCAGATTCAGCACCCGCTCATACGTATTAGAGCCACACTTTTGTCGATTCGCTATCGGATCTCGCACATCTTCCGCGAGAGGAACCGACCTGCTGACTCCATTGCTTGCATCGAGACCTCCACCCTCCAGAGGTGCATTCTCCATCTTGAAGATGTTCCTCTGCGCCTCTGCACCCATATACGGATGGACCAGTTGGGCTACCCATCGTTCAGATTTGGGTAGTCGCCCCAACTTTTTGGTTCTTCTGCTCACTCGTGGTGCTGACTATTCACCTGGACTCTTTTCGGACTAGGATCTGATCTTTTTGTGTTATTTGTTGTTGTTGTTTCTTTTTTTTTTAATTGTTTTCATTTGTTTAGATTGTTGTACCTTTGACATCGGACTTGTAGACTTGTGATTATTCAACCCATTTTAGACCTTTATATATTTATATATGCAGGTTAGGGAGTCTGGCTTAAACACCAACACTTTCAGAGTGTTGTTTCTAAAAAGTAAAAAAAGGGTAAAAAAATATAGGCAAAATTGCATTTTTAGTCTTGTTGGTTTAATGCCGTAGTATTTTTTGTCCCACTATTTTAACTTTTTGTATTTTGATCTTGTAATTTAGTATTTTGCTGCAATTTCAGTCCCAAAAGACTGAAATTGCAACAGGATTTAAAATTACAGGACTTAAATTGTTAATAAAAAATCATTCAACCAAATGATTTTTTATTAACAATTTAAGTCATGTAATTTTAAATTTTGTTGCATTTTCATTCCTAAAAGAGTAAAATTGCGTTATATTTTAAAATCATGGAACCGAATAGTAAAAATGTTCAATATTTAGGACAAAAAACGTCACTAGATCAAACCAAGCAGACTAAAAATTACAATTTTGCCAAAAATATACATGCAAGTTGGCAGGTATTTATCTGAATTCAGTGTATTATATCATATGGCGGGCGGTCTGTCCAATCAATTGTCTCGGCGGTGACGTTTTTATGTTTGTTTGCCACAACCAACCAGCCCATCATATTTAATTACATTTATTTGTTATTGGTCTTTTATGACATTTTCAATTACCAAATTCTCCTTGTCTTCCTAACTAGTTTTATCACCAGCGGTTTCGTACAAGGGCAAGATTACGGATTACATAAGGTAGCACATTGCGTATTGACATATTTGTCCTTTCGACTCCCTTTTCTAAAGATTCCAAAAGTAAAATTCCATTCACACAGCAGATTGGTTATTTTATACCATAAACCTATTTTGTAGTCCGCTGTGTTCATTGTCCAATGGCTATCCATTCGTTGTATTGTGTTATATACACACCTAGTCAAATTATTTAATAAAACGAGCCGTTGCCATTGATGTAAATTTGTGTGCATTAGGTTCAAATAATTTGATCTAGGATATCCTTACAGCTTCTCAATCCTCTTTTGTGAAATTTACTGAATGCTCGGATCTTAAAAAAAGAAAGGGTAGTACTACCGCTCCCATTTTACTAGTCACCGTTTCCCGTGGACAATTTTGCCCTTTTTATTTTTTCTAAACATCTTAGAGGAAAGTGTACGATGAAATGTCGTCAAATTCGAAGGTACGAAAAATTTGGTGTCCGGCCGCCGGTTCCGGACGGCTTTTAGCCCGTCCGGCCGCCAGAACCGGACGGTTTTGAAGCCGTCCGGCCGGCCGGTCCGGACGGGCTAAAAACCGTCCGAAAAATAAGGCCGGTCGGACGGGCCATGTCCGAACCGGCCGGTCGGACGTCATAAAAGCCGTCCAAAAACGACGGCCGGTCGGAACCGGTCCGTCCGGTTCGGCCGGCCGGACATATATTTTTTTTTTTTANACGTCCGGAAGCGACGGCTGGACGGCGGGCAGATTTAAAAAAAAAATTAAAAATTACTCCGGCGTAAAAAAAAAAAAAAATTACCTTGTTGGAGAAGAGTCATTTGCCGAACCCGTAGGATTTTTTCGACATTTTTTTGATTTTTTTTCGGTGCTCGAATCGTTCGTTGAAGTTCAGAAATTTAGGGAGATAGAAAGTTTAGAGAGATAGACTCTGAAAAAGGGTTAAGGGCAAAAGAATAAATGAGGAGGGGGGCAGTGACTAATAAAAGGGGGCGGTGAATAGCAGTTGAGAAAAGAAACGGTTTATTTTTTAAATGTGCCATTTACATCTGATGTTGGTGTACTTGTTGGTAAAATAAGAGAGAGTACGACACCTAAATATTTCAATGCATGCAATTCAAATCTTGTTGTTATTTTTAATTTTATCTCTTTCTGTCTCTAAGTTCACCTAAAGTTGAATTTTAAAGCAATCACAATGTTTTGTCTCCTAAAAAAATATCATATACTATGTAGGGAATAGACTTAGTCTATAAAAATGATTCCCCAATACTATTAAAAGTAGACACACTAGCTTATGTGATAACAAAAAAAAAGAGGCCAAACTCACTCTCGAGTCTATTTTGAAACCTAGTACGAACCTGAACAGTCAACAATTATTCACATTTTCCTTTTTCAATGGATAAAACTGATGGTGGGAAATATTGGCGGGTATTGCGCAAAAACTCTCCGTGTTTGCAGCTTCTTCTGGGCTAATATAGAACAATCAGAGACAAAGTTTAAGCATATCGAACTCTCCTAAGTTTGATTTTTCCCCATATATCTATTATTTTCATAAGACTTATAATTTTTTATTTTTGTGGGGAAGATTTTGGACAAACCTGTAACGCCCCGTTTTATTTTAAAGATTTTACCAAATTTTATTTGATTAAAATCAGAGATATATATTTTTTTTTAATCCAAATTAAAAACATTTATCGAGAAACGGGCGCTACTAATTAACCGCAGCAAATGAACACGTCCAATCAATCAAACCAAAGAACCTACACATGCTTGAGCTATCAAAATAAACAATCACATAAAACATAAATCTCAAAATCATTCCCAAACGTCTAGCATGAATCCCGGTTCAAACTAAAACTCAAACATAGTTCGAAGGCAAATAAATAAATAATCCAAAGTATGAAAGCAAATGATTAAATAACAAGTTTATGCGCAACACATAATCAGTATGCGAAATCAAGCAGGGATATAAACACATAATAAAATATCCAAATCCAAGCGGGAAAATAATTCAAGTCATGTTCCAGTTCAACAAATCATAAACAGGCGGAAGCATAATATATCATCAAACAGTGACCACCATCTCGCTCGTCCTACGCCACCGCCTCCAGCTCGTCTCAACCTAAAACAAGGAAGAGAGAAAACAACAAAGAAAATAATGGGGGTGAGCGACCAACTAGCTCACCATTATCGCACGGTTATCTCGTATAATTATTTTTAAAAGTAGTATCACAGTAAACCAACATCAGTATCCGTATGCATAGAATTCATAGCCTAAACCCCCTACCCGGCCCTATCGCAAACCTCCTATGTACATACAACAACCTTCCGACCAAACATCGGCAAGGCCGTAACTGGAAAATTTCCCCCACCCCGAACTACTCACGGATCATGGGAGTCCACCCCGAACTACTCACGGATCATGGATGTTTCCTAGGAGACAGTGGAGATGTTTTTCCCCCCCGAAACTCACACGGATCAGGGCGTCTCCTCCCGGATACAACGGGCAGGTGACCTCTCACTGTTATGCATTCGTCAAAGGCACTATCGTTCGAGACACTTAGACTAGAGTTCTCATGCATACAATAATTTTCAAAAGAAAACATTACACGAAATAATGAGTGCGATAAATATGGAATACATAATAAATGTACCCACCTGATAGCAGCTACAGTTCAAATCACAAATCTCGAGACGAGGCGAGGTTCAACACCTCTCGACACCTACATTAAGTCCAGATACTAAAGTCAACACTTTAATCTAGACCTATGTAGCAATTTCACAAGTTGACTTAGCCGAACTCGATTCGACCAAGTGTTTCGTGAAGTTCTGTGGATATGGGAACACTAGGACTTAGACTCGATCAAACCATACATTCAATTTCACATAATAACCAATGAATGCCAATCAAACAGGTCACAAATAAACACGTAGCACATTTAGTCAACAACACTTAACAACTTCCAGTTTAGCAAAACAATTTCTCAAATTCCCACTTGAACTTGAAGGCATATCAAACTTATGAGTCAGGCTCTGAAAATTTTACACAAAACTCACCTCCTAGTTTTAAAAAAAAATGGCCAAGTTTCAGCTTCCAACTCATTGTACATGATTTTATAAAATTCAGACAAGTTTTTCAACAAAAACGAGTTTAAATTAAAAGCACATGATAATGGATGATTCAGGCCACGAAATTTTTATCCAAAATTTTAAGGCATAGGAACAGCAACATATAAAAAAAAATACCAGGCTTTAACACTCAGCAAGTGATTTTATAAAATTAAAACAACATTCAGCCAAGTATTGCACTTATAACATCGACCTCAAATGAACTCCAAAATTTCTAAACTTTTTACAGCATGCTGAAAATTACATAATAAGCACCTCCACAAATTTTCAGAATTTTTCAGCTTCAGCACAATTTATAACAATTAAAACAAAATCGGGCAGAAACACCAAATAAATCATTAACTCTATTAAACCCAGTTAAAAATTTCTAAAATTTTTATACAACATATAATCATGCCTGAGACACAACATATTCGAAAATCAGCCAGAAAAGAACACTACACAATTACTTATGAATTTTACAAGAAACTGAACAGAATTCAAATTAATTTTTAAAAATAGCTAAACACCTCTAAAAATCATGAAAATTGTACAGCAGCTACATATTCATAAAAAACAGCTGCTCCTAAAATTTCAAGGAAATCAGACCACTATTCGATTTATAATAAATTTTTCAATCTAAACAGCAATTATAACTTTCGAAAAATCATAACTATCAATCTACAAGTCCGATCGACACAAGGTCAGCGCCATTGTGTTCGTAAAAATCCTAGGTTCCTAAATCCACAGCAACTAATCACTTTTAACAAGTCCTCATTCGATTCACACGAATCGACGAATTCACATATCAACACGACAATAATAATATATAACATCAATCAACACATATATTTATATCACATGTCACTTGAAGAACATATAACTAATCACATAACACGATCCATTCATATCAACGAAAAGACGTAGGGTTTAAGTCGTCGATACCGTTCTCAGGAAAGGCGCTCGATAACGGACAAGAGAGGGGCTAACGGGTTCGAGAGTCGCGCACGTCGGGCTCGACGGATCACGTGCGGCTCACCGGTGAAGCAGTGGCTCAAGAGGCGGCTCGAGAAGGAGCAGCAGCGCACGGATTCACCGGAAAGGGCTGCTGTGGTTCACCAAAATTGGCCGACGGAGCTCGACTCGATGGTGGCTGGGCTCGGCGGAGATGGCGGCTCAAGGAGGCGCTGAAACGGGCCTGCGAGGAGGAGCAGGGGCCCGACGAGGAGCAGCACGGCGGAAAGGGGGTCGCCGGAAATCGCTCGCCTGAGGCTCACGGCAGAGAGGAGGAGCAGCGGCCCTGTTGCTCGCGAAGGAGTGTCGTCGAGGGCCTGCAGGTCGTGGCAGCGGTCTTCACGGCGTGACGGGGCTCTGGTCGCGGCGTGACAGGTTGGACGCGGCGTGACGGGAGTTGCTGGGAGGCGTCACGGCGCGGCAGCGAGGAGGTCGCGGCGCGGCAGTGCTGTTGGGTTACCGGACGTCGTGGACTGCTCGCAGGGAAAACAAACTCGCCGGAAAATCACGAAACCGAGGTCGCCGGAGATGGTTGCAGGGTTGCTGGGCGCCAAAGATGAAGACGATGATGATCGAGCGATGATGGACGGATGACGATGGAGGGCTACGGGATTTTGAGCGAGAGGAGAGGATGATGAGGGGCAACGATCGATTGAGAGAAAAGAGAGAGAGATTGAAGTTGCGAGGGATTTTCTTCTCTTCCATACGCGATCGAGAGCGACGAGAGAGAGATGAGAGTCATGGGATTTGTGTTGCGGCGTAAAATATGTTCAAAGAAGGAGATGGATACACAAGTTGTATATATATACCCAAATAAAATTAGGTTTGACTTTTCTTTAATCACAAGAAAATTCCACACGCACACACATCACGCGAAAAAAATAAAGAGGGAGGAAAATCTGTCGGGCCGGGCCCAACTCGGGTCGCGGGCTATTGTGGGCCGGGGCACCGATTCAATACATACAGTTCTCTCGGGTTCAAACTCTCAATTTATTTTGCCGAAATAAAATGACTCGATTCGCGCGAATATTCTCGGGCTCGATATAAACTCAAACGCACGTTAAAATAAACCGAATAATAAATATATTTTACATATATATTAATACGCATTTAATAATTAATCACAAAATTATTTAGACATTTAGACAATTTATCATTTAATCACATTTAGGCAATTAATATTAGGCACTCAATATTAATATTAATAACATCACAATAATAATAAACATCAATGATGATAATAATAATAATAATAATAATAATAATAATAATAATAATAATAACAATACTTCAAATAAACCACAAATAAATGGGGCATTACAGTCTACCCTTCTTAAATGATTTTCGTCCCCGGAAATCCAAGAAAAAACATCCCAACAGGACAAATGACACACGAGAGAAGCTCAAACCACTCAGCTCGGATACTCCGTCCGAACCTTCCCACTCTACCAAGTCACACCGTACTAGCCATGGTTACCCTGCCGGACTTTGACGAGTACCTCTTCCGGACTCTCCCTGCTGGATTCGTCAATCCAGTAGGTCACCGGTACCTCATCAAAGGTAAGGTTCTGCCCACATGCAGCTCGTCAAAGATCGCCTCGTGCCTAGAGTCGCGCACCTGTCCCCTCTCCACGAGGCACTGAACAGGTCGTGCACTCTCGCAAGCTCCGGTGATGGGGTCAACCGTCAGGCTAAGACGCCGACTCGGTCGAGAATCACGAAAGGACCAACAAATGTGGTTGATACTTCCTCTCTTCCCAGAACTCGAGGCGTACAACGCCTCTTTCCGTACTCAGAACCTCGTACGGTACCATCAAGATCGTCGCTTATTAGCCATCGTTATAAGCGCCCTTTCTTATGGTAGGAAATTCTACACGACACACCCATCGAGTACACCAGACTCAAACCAGTCTCTCAAGGTCTCGACAGCATGTCTTAAATGCATAACTATCTGGATTTCTATGCGGTGCCAAGTTCAGTCTCGTGCCCGGGTCACGCTGACGACTTGCCCACGATTTCAATGTGAATCCGTACGTCCGTATCAGACGGCCCGCCGCGGAATCGCATACAAATGGCTAACCAACACCAAAAACACCATCCTCAAAACTGATACCTTCAAAACACACGGCTCTGCTCGATATCGCTGACAAAGCCTCATTCCTTGCCGACACGAGCAACAGCTCGTATGCGGTTTAGGAAGTATCTACTAGATATTCGAAACAAAATCTATCGCAGAAACTGACTCTCAAATAGGGATGCTCGACGATCCCATTATAACGATCTAAAAGGACATAGCTAGTCCAAGGTTTAATGCACTGTCACCCAAGAGATGTCATACACACTGGCGCTGCATAAGCGGGGCGCTGGGACGTGTGCCTACATCTTTTCGGAGAACAGCTGCAAGGTCAAGGCTTCGGCCACACACTGGCTTGGGGAGCTCCTGCGTTCGGTGATGGTGGCTGCAGCTCTCGTGCGAGTCAACGATCGGCCCTGCAGTGCCTCACGTCTCTCAGCACAGGCTCGCGTGCCCGACCACCACTTCGCGTGACTACACCCAGTCAGCGTCGGCGTTCGGTTCGAGGTACATAAAAGAATTACTCTAATTCAAAACTCGCACTATCTGAGGTATCCCGGAAGGAAAGGTTTTCACAAAATCGACAAGCATTAGGATATAACAAAGACATCATCCCCCAGCTCAGCGGTCAATGTCGAACCATGAAAACGATCAGCTCGCATGACTCTTCCGACTAACAGTGTCGGCCGTCACGTCAGCTCTTTCACCGGTAGCTAAACGTGTCGGTAGTCCTAAACGAGCTCAAATGCTACGCTGCTAAGATTTTTACGGCTTCTGGATCTCATCACGAAGTCTCCTTGGTTGGCTCGTCTCGATCGCATCTCGAATATAGGTCAGCAACGATAAAACACGACAGTCTGATCTGGGTACGATTGGAGTACCAGGCCGAATGGCATCACCAAAAAAATCGAAGGAAACGATTTAAGACAAGCAGAAAAACGAAAGTGCTCGTCTTAATCAATACATCAGGTTGCAAGTCTTGAAGTGGAAACTCCAACGAATCAAAAACAAGAGTTTTCAAAGGATTGCAAAAAGTCAAGAAATACAAAGGATCACTCTCGAAACTCCGAAGGGAAAAAGAACGAAAGTTTTCAAAGAATAACTATGAATGCAAATCGAAAACGAAGACGGCTCTGCACCGCACGATATGCTTACAGCTGGCTCGACTACCCTCCTTAAAAGATTCTCCTATAACAAAACATCCCTAGAAAGGTGTCGAGGCTCCTTCCGATCAGGTATGCGACGATTCTCACCTACGCCACTTCGGTTCAAAGTTAAAATAGATCACGAAGAAAAAAAATTGATCGCCGTCTATCTCGAAGCTAAGGTATTCTCAAGTTGACCTTCGCACCGACTTAGCGAAGTTACTGCACACGGTTCGATATCAGATAAGGATCAATATAACTGAAGTTCGATGCTCAACTCCATCCCAAAATTCTCCACAAGGAAAAGAAATTCAAGCAAATTGTCACGAAACGAAAATCAAATAATAAGAATGGGTCACGAAATACAATTCAAACTTGACTACTAAGCGAAAGGTAGTAATCAAGGACAAAGGAATAGCACTCCGATAGCAAAAGCGTGAACGGTAGGTTAAAGGGTTGAAAACGGATCAAACTCGCACATTAATATTTGCTGCAACTTCCAGAAATCAGATTACACGAAGTTCGTATCTTGAACGCATCCCCTGAATGAATCTTGCGCCGTTTGAATCGTAAGAGACAAAACTACAATTCGCATGAAGACATCGTGGTTCCCAGATTACCAGAAGCATGCCAAAAAAATAGCGAAAAAAAAGACTCCAATTGCTGCGATTTACACGAAAAACTGACTATGCAACGATCGGATTTCCGGCGCAATTATCGATAAATAAAAGAAAATAACAAACACGCGATTCTTGTTCCTCATGAAAGGCAACATGCTAACCCAAAAAAATTTACAAGAAGGTCACAACAAGAGACGACGGGATTTCAGGGCTCAAAAACAACAATGAAACAGATCAACATATAAGATCGAAAAACCAGCAAAACTGGACGCGCTCTCGGAGAACTTTCGCCACATCATCTAGCATACAATTGATAATCACATGGTTCTTGTTCGAGATGAAACATAAGAGATAGAAATTTAACTCATCAGAAGAATTCAAAGCCTATCGACCGAGTTCAAGGGGTCAAAACTGCGACTAAAAGTCATCAATGAATGGCTTTTCAAAAAGAGGTTTTTCAATCAACTATTACGACGTACAAAAATCACGAAACGAAGGTTCGGATGACTAGTCAAGGCTCGAATTAATTTTGGCAACAACTCAGCCATACATAACAAAAGAAGAGAGTATCAATAACTCAACAACAGAGTTCTAATACCCACGAAGAATTCCACAAGACGAACTAACGAGAAAAGAACGGATAAAAACGAACAATTAATAACAAGAGAAAACCAGCCGTTAACCTGATTCCCACAAATCTACACGCACAAGGGGTCGGATCATCGACATGAAACCGACACTTAGACTCCACTCCCGGTTCCCATTGACCGGGTTCTACACGCGTCTAATAGTTCTAGCCACAATAGTCATAGACTTCCGAATAATCCACACATCCGGGACTTCTTCGTTTGTCTGTTCCCTTTACTTAAGCCATCTCTTTCGAGATAGCTTACGAATGATTCTCACTCGATGGTACTAAACAGAAACTCACAACGAGTGCACTACTATAGACCAAACTTAACTCGACAACACCCAACCAAAAACTCACAACAAAAATCTCTAAAGTCGGCATTTAACTCTACACCACTAGAGTTCAAGTCTGAACAAACGGAGGGTAAATTCCTAAGCCCCAATAAAAGAACAAACCATAATCACGATATCGATAATAATCAAAACAATAAAACTCATACCTTGAGCTGGCGCGGCGAGACGAAAGCGAGTGGTCGAATGGTCATTAAACACTTAATCACATATGAACTAGTCTACAGAAAAGCAAGACTGGCTCTGATACCAAACTGTAACGCCCCGTTTTATTTTAAAGATTTTACCAAATTTTATTTGATTAAAATCAGAGATATTTTTTTTTAATCCAAATTAAAAACATTTATCGAGAAACGGGCGCTACTAATTAACCGCAGCAAATGAACACGTCCAATCAATCAAACCAAAGAACCTACACATGCTTGAGCTATCAAAATAAACAATCACATAAAACATAAATCTCAAAATCATTCCCAAACGTCTAGCATGAATCCCGGTTCAAACGAAAACTCAAACATAGTTCGAAGGCAAATAAATAAATAATCCAAAGTATGAAAGCAAATGATTAAGTAACAAGTTTATGCGCAACACATAATCAGTATGCGAAATCAAGCAGGGATATAAACACATAATAAAATATCCAAATCCAAGCGGGAAAATAATTCAAGTCATGTTCCAGTTCAACAAATCATAAACAGGCGGAAGCATAATATATCATCAAACAGTGACCACCATCTCGCTCGTTCTACGCCACCGCCTCCAGCCCGTCTCAACCTAAAACAAGGAAGAGAGAAAACAACAAAGAAAATAATGGGGGTGAGCAACCAACTAGCTCACCATTATCGCACGGTTATCTCGTATAATTATTTTTAAAAGTAGTATCACAGTAAACCAACATTAGTATCCGTATGCATAGAATTCATAGCCTAAACCCCCTACCCGGCCCTATCGCAAACCTCCTATGTACATACAACAACCTTCCGACCAAACATCGGCAAGACCGTAACTGGAAAATTTCCCCCACCCCGAACTACTCACGGATCATGGGAGTCCACCCCGAACTACTCACGGATCATGGATGTTTTCTAGGAGACAGTGGAGATGTTTTTCCCCCCCGAAACTCACACGGATCAGGGCGTCTCCTCCCGGATACAACGGGCAGGTGACCTCTCACTGTTATGCATTCGTCAAAGGCACTATCGTTCGGGACACTTAGACTAGAGTTCTCATGCATACAATAATTTTCAAAAGAAAACATTACACGAAATAATGAGTGCGATAAATATGGAATACATAATAAATGTACCCACCTGATAGCAGCTATAGTTCAAATCACAAATCTCGAGACGAGGCGAGGTTCAACACCTCTCGACACCTACATTAAGTCCAGATACTAAAGTCAACACTTTAATCTAGACCTATGTAGCAATTTCACAAGTTGACTTAGCCGAACTCGGTTCGACCAAATGGTTCGTGAAGTTCTATGGATATGGGAACACTAGGACTTAGACTCGATCAAACCATACATTCAATTTCACATAATAACCAATGAATGCCAATCAAACAGGTCACAAATAAACACGTAGCACATTTAGTCAACAACACTTAACAACTTCCAGTTTAGCAAAACAATTTCTCAAATTCCCACTTGAACTTGAAGGCATATTAAACTTATGAGTCAGGCTCTGAAAATTTTACACAAAACTCACCTCCTAGTTTTTAAAAAAAATGGCCAAGTTTCAGCTTCCAACTCATTGTACATGATTTTATAAAATTCAGACAAGTTTTTCAACAAAAACGAGTTTAAATTAAAAGCACATGATAATGGATGATTCAGGCCACGAAATTTTTATCTAAAATTTTAAGGCATAGGAACAGCAACATATAAAAAAAAATACCAGGCTTTAACACTCAGCAAGTGATTTTATAAAATTAAAACAACATTCAGCCAAGTATTGCACTTATAACATCGACCTCAAATGAACTCCAAAATTTCTAAACTTTTTACAGCATGCTGAAAATTACATAATAAGCACCTCCACAAATTTTCAGAATTTTTCAGCTTCAGCACAATTTATAACAATTAAAACAAAATCGGGCAGAAACACCAAATAAATCATTAACTCTATTAAACCCAGTTCAAAAATTCGAAAATTTTTATACAACATATAATCATGCCTGAGACACAACATATTCGAAAATCAGCCAGAAAAGAACACTACACAATTACTTATGAATTTTACAAGAAACTGAACAGAATTCAAATTAATTTTTAAAAAAAGCTAAACACCTTTAAAAATCATGAAAATTTTACAGAAGCTACATATTCATCAAATACAGTTGCTCCTAAAAGTTCAAGGAAATCAGACCAGTATTCGATTTATAATGAATTTTTCAATCTAAACAGCAATTATAACTTTCGAAAAATCATAACTATCAATCTACAAGTCCGATCGACACAAGGTCAGCGCCATTGTGTTCGTAAAAGTCCTAGGTTTCTAAATCCACAGCAACTAATCACTTTTAACAAGTCTTCATTCGATTCACACGAATCGACGAATTCACATATCAACACGACAATAATAATATATAACATCAATCAACACATATATCTATATCACATGTCACTTGAAGAACATATAACTAATCACATAACACGATCCATTCATATCAACGAAAAGACGTAGGGTTTAAGTCGTCGATACCGTTCTCGGGAAAGGCGCTCGATAACGGACAAGAGAGGGGCTAACGGGTTCGAGAGTCGTGCACGTCGGGCTCGACGGGTCACGTGCGGCTCACCGGTGAAGCAGTGGCTCAAGAGGCGGCTTGAGAAGGAGCAGCAGCGCACGGATTCACCGGAAAGGGCTGCTGTGGTTCACCGAAATTGGCCGACGGAGCTCGACTCGACGGTGGCTGGGCTCGGCGGAGATGGCGGCTCGAGGAGGCGCTGAAACGGGCCTGTGAGGAGGAGCAGGGGCCCGACGAGGAGCAGCACGGCGGAAAGGGGGTCGCCGGAAATCGCTCGCCTGAGGCTCACGGCAGAGAGGAGGAGCAGCGGCCCTGTTGCTCGCGAAGGAGTGTCGTCGAGGGCCTGCAGGTCGTGGCAGCGGTCTTCGCGGCGCGGCAGTGCTGTTGGGTTACCGAACGTCGTGGACTGCTCGCAGGGAAAACAAACTCGCCGGAAAATCACGAAACCGAGGTCGCCGGAGATGGTTGCAGGGTTGCTGGGCGCCAAAGATGAAGACGATGATGATCGAGCGATGATGGACGGATGACGATGGAGGGCTACGGGATTTTGAGCGAGAGGAGAGGATGATGAGGGGCAACGATCGATTGAGAGAAAAGAGAGAGAGATTGAAGTTGCGTGGGATTTTCTTCTCTTTCATACGCGATCGAGAGCGACGAGAGAGAGATGAGAGTCATGAGATTTGTGTTGCGGCGTAAAATATGTTCAGAGAAGGAGATGGATACACAAGTTGTATATATATACCCAAATAAAATTAGGTTTGACTTCTCTTTAATCACAAGAAAATTCCACACGCACACACATCACGCGAAAAAAATAAAGAGGGAGGAAAATCTGTCGGGCCGGGCCCAACTCGGGTCGCGGGCTATTGTGGGCCGGGGCACCGATTCAATACATACAGTTCTCTCGGGCTCAAACTCTCAATTTATTTTGCCAAAATAAAATGACTCGATTCGCGCGAATATTCTCGGGCTCGATATAAACTCAAACGCACGTTAAAATAAACCGAATAATAAATATATTTTACATATATATTAGTACGCATTTAATAATTAATCACAAAATATTAGACATTTAGACAATTTATCATTTAATCACATTTAGGCAATTAATATTAGGCACTCAATATTAATATTAATAACATCACAATAATAATAAACATCAATGATAATAATAATAATAATAATAATAATAATAATAATAATAATAATAATAATAATAATCATAATAATAGTAATAATAATAATAATAATAACAATACTTCAAATAAACCACAAATAAATGGGGCATTACGAAACCGCTCATTCAAGCAAGAAAATTCATTCATTTCCCCCAATTCATTAATCCCACCATGCTTTCGACTTTTGCATTTCGATTTCACCTCAATTTCATTTTACTTTTGTTTTTTGTTCACCTTTTAAGTCAAATGAGTTTCTTATTTTTAATGCTTCTGATCTTCTTGGGAAATTCCGTAGTTGTAACCAGTCAAGAGGCAAAAAGACATCGATCTCAATTCATCAAGCTCTTTCATTACATTGTATGTATGAGTTTTCTCTCTCTCTCTCTCTCTCTCTCTCTCTCTCTCTCTCTCTCTTTCTTGTATGTGCGTGTAGTTTCAAATTAAGCTTTAATCAATCAATTCTTTCTTCATTTTAATCTCTACGTCGACTGCCATCGCAGGGATATTACTGCATTGATACGTTTGACACACAAAAAAGTTATATGGACATTAGATGTTTGTATTCAGTGATTAGTGCGGAAATTCATTTTAAATGAAAAATATGAATGTGTTTTGTTTTTGAACTAAATTCCTTTCGATCTATATTTACATTAGAAAGATCTGACTTTGCACGAGATTTTTAAATTTGTGACCAGTATTCTGCTTAGGAGCATGATTTTGTATAAGCCCCTGTCATAGAACTACATGTCTAGGCTATTAGTTGACTAGTAATTCTTTTACAAGCATTAGATAATGAATTCTTAAGATGAGAATATCCTGGTCATGTCTCAAATGGAAAATCCTATAGAAATGAATGAAGCATTAACTAAAACAACGAGTAGGATGGAAAATATATGGTACGCCACAGGGTCCCAGGGGAATGGTTAATCCATTTGATTATTTTACTCCAGGACTTCAACAGAAAACTTTGCACACAATCTAATAGATGCATCCACATCTCTTCTTGTCTGCCAAAAAAATGGAGTCAACTTATCATACCAATAATTACTAAGTGCTCCCATGTATCCTTTCCAGCCGACACATGTCTACCTTGCACAAACACCNAAAAAAAAAAAAAAAAGGCTAAGACGAAAGATAACAAGTTCATGAGCTCAGAAACTTTAGAAAATAAAAATTTCAATAAGAGTTGGAGCAAAGATGAAGATGTTACATTGACGAAGGCTTGGCTTTATATTTCAGTTGATGCAAATGTTGGCAATAACCAAAAAGTTGTTGTATTGAAAACGTGTTTTTCCTGTTTGGAGAGAAAATATGGGAGCTGAGTGTAAAGATAACTGAACTCCGATTAGCTTCAAGTAACGTTGGAAAAGATAAACCAGGCTTGGTAACGTCAAACATTCCAACCAGCTAGAAATCGGTTCGCCTCCTTCCTCCTCGCTGGTAGAACGCCGCGTACCTGAAAAGAACTCTCCCACCGGAGAAGTTTTCCGGTGAAGAGCCTCCGATTCTTAAGTCAGTGTATGTTCTACTCAATTATCAAGAGTAAAGTGGATAAATCATGCTCACAATGTAAAGCTCACCCTTATATATAGGGGTGAGATACCTGCTTCTAGAGGCTGCCAACATTTGCTGAGTTGGCTACCCGGGTCCTGCCCGTCCGTACACACACAGTGTGCGTGTGTCAAAGGCGGTTATCGTCATATACCAATCATGTCGCGCCACGTGTCCTCTGCACATGGGGTAAAGATTCCTCTGAAGTCTCCTCGAAGGCTCTTGTGCTCAACCGTGTCTAGGTCGACCCTCGGACTGCTCTCATTCTGTGAAGTCGTCGATCAAATGACCTCTTGCTCGATAGGTCGATCCTTCGACCAGATCCTCCATGGGACCGACTCGCTCTCCTCGTCCTGATTTTCCCTGTGTACTGCTCTCGTGGTGTTCAACCACGACCCCTGCTCGATTCTGATCGATCAATGCGGCATGCTTGGTTTGCTTAAATCGTCCGACTGGAACAATGGACCGGTTTACTCCTTTAGGTATAATATCCCATATCAAGGCTGTTATCAAATTCAATCCATTCTACGACAAGTTGTATAGACCTCCAAAAAGTTGCACTAACTTGAATGATATAGTCAATTTCTATACTTCATGTCATTCGGTTAAAGTATATATTTTCATTTTTTTAGTTTTATTTGTCAGTTTATCGAGGTGTTCATGTTTGGTGGATTTCTGTATTAGACAGTTGTAAGGGGTGTCGACCGTGAACGGGAACGCCTATCTGGGTGCATGCTCGATAGAAATTTAAGGGCCACAAAACAGGACGAACATTAGGAACGAACGAACGGACAAGAGTAGAATGTTCGAATGGCGCTAATCATCATAGTGGATTATCCGTACCACGTGCATAATGGCAACAGGATTCAGGGATCACTGATCCAATGGTGCAACGCCAATCGGGACACGTGTCGCAGGCTGGGCTCTACCCTTACATTGAGATTAGATTATGTAGTACTAAGCATTAAATGTGGTGTGACGCAATATATATAGAATATCTCATAAAAGAAAACAAAAAATGAAAATCCCAAAGAAGATTGTAATAAGACCTCTATTTCTTATAAAAGGAGAGGGAGGCAACATTAAATGCAATGAGAATATTCCTCTCATAAATGATATTGAGTAAATCATGAATAAAACCCTCATCCGTTCTAAATTCTCCTTATAATCCTATAATTCTATTTGTGCAAATCGAATAGAGTGCATATTATAGTGCACAGTTTGAATTATCGTTGATTACATTTTCATACATTAACAATTAGCGCTAGAAGAAGGATGTAAAAAACAATCGTATCATCGTCAACCAACCGAGAGCAAAAGAGACGTCGAAAGAAGAAGAAATTCGGCGAAACCACCAACCCTCAACAACTGACTTCATTGTTTCAAACCTTATGAATTAGATCCAACCGACAACGTCCCAAGCACCAAAGACCCCAGCCAAGAGAGATCTAACCACGGCTGTGGAAAAGGACAAAGGACCGATGGCTCAGAAGGAAGCTTCGCAATCTCGTGAAAATCCCACCAAAAATCGAGGGGAGAAGACCACTGCGCGAACGAAGTAATTAGAAGAAACCGACGAGAGCCATTCGGTCACAAAATCAAGGACCTGCCACACTACCAGATCGGTATCAACCGGTTGGAAAAAAGTGGGGCAAAAGACGACCTCAGAAGTAAGCTACTCAAGAACGAGCAAACGCTAACGAGGAAGAAGAGATGAGAAAGCTGTGAAATAGACTAGCCGATTTGGAAGCCCGGCAAAAATGTCCAAAACGAAAAGTTTCTGCCTCACGAAACCGAACTGAAAGTCTACCGACCAACTCGAAGTCACCCCTATCGTACGATATTCTGCAGGAACGTTACCTGAAAAGATCAAGGTAGCACAAATTAGATTATACGATGGAAAATCAGACCTGAACACCCATATCGGATTGTTTACCTCATGGATGGATTTACACGACACCCAAGACGCTCTTCGGTGCCGAATGTTTTCCTTAACTTTGGGAATGAAAGCCCAGCGATGGTACCATTCGTTGCTGCCACATTCGGTCCACAGCTTGCCACAATTGAAGTATTTTTTCCGAGCCCATTTCATAGGCTCACAAGCGTGCATGGTGCCAAAGGAGTCGATTACAAGCATCGTCCAAGGCGTCGACGAAAGCCTAAAGGATTAAATCACCAATTTCAACGAACGAGTGCAGAACATGAAACCATGCCACCAAGAAACTCTGCTCGTTTTAGCATACTCAGGATTGAGACCGAACTCGATGTTTAGGTGGGCACTATGTCAGAACAAGCCCCGAACGTATCACGAGTTCTTTATGACGGCACATCAGCACGTGATTGCAGATGAGTCAATTTTTGTACCGTCATTCTGAGCCGTGAGCAAACCAACAGTGAAAACCAAGGAACCGAAGCCGAATAAAGAACCCGCAAAAGAAGGCAAGGCAACACAAATATGTGCTTTACAGAAACGGTACCAAGAAGAGTTGACCGCGAGCAACTAAAGAATCTATTTGGCCGGAGCAGCGGTGGTGTACGAGGAGTTTAAGAACAAGGGGATCATATCAGATCCGAAACCCATCAAAGCCAATGAAGATCACTTGGATAAATCTCGGTACTGTGCGTATCATAAATCGCACGGACACAACACTGACCAATGTTGCAACTTGATATCTGCTTTATTAAAGCTGATCGATGATCCACAAGTCAGAAAGTTCACCAAGCCCGCAAGAAGAAATCGAAGGACAAGAAACGAGGTCCGAATGGACCTCTAAGACGAACATGAGTTCGAACCGAATCCAAGGATGGGAAGGGATCCGCCAAGGGAAATTCTCACACTCAGCAATGTTCAACAGGACGAGGCAACTTCGTCAAGGAATAATCGATGAAAGAGGCCGTTTTCCATCTGCGACGGTGAAAATTCTATTTGGGGTTCGAATAAAGGTGACTCGACAGCCTGAAAGGTGAATACAAGCAAAGGAGATGTAGGAGAGTCCTGGAGGAAAATTAAGGCGTATGCAATACGGGCTTACAGCTCAGGCCATCTAATCAACCGCGTCGAAGCAATGGAACGAGCGCCCATGGTGACGAACGCAATCATATTTTCAGACGAAGATTCGCACACATTCGACAACCCTCATTTGGACGCGCTCGTAATAACAGCCTCGATTTTGTACATTCTAGTCCACAGAATCTTAGTGGACGCATGTGCTTATTCGAGAGTCCTGCATTGGAGCGCATTCTTGAGGATGGGCATCGATCGGAGTGACTTGCGTCCGTGTAACAATCGGATACAAGGCTTCAACGGAAAGACGACCGTTTTGGATGGAGAAATCACTTTTCCCATTGAACTCGGAGGAGTCGGCCCAACAGAAAAAACCATTTTGGAGACATTAAAAGTTGTGAAAATGAACAGCGAATACAACGCCATTTTGGGACGAACGGCGTACAAATTAAAGGCAGCCGTATCCATCTTTCAGTGCTCACTCAAGTTTCCAACCTCAGATGGAATGGGAGTCCATTACGGCAACCAGAGAGAAGCCAGGGAATGCATCATGGCCATACCTTCACACAATATCCACACGGTCATGGTGACAAGTGAAAGCAAGAAGGTTAAAGAGAAGTCGAAAGTCGAATCGCACGAACCGAACGAGCATGCCGAGCTGCTACCATTCGTACACCCAGCAGCAACAAACTGTCTTGTTCTAAACGATCAGGGAATAGCAAGAGAGAGTGTACCGGATGAACATCAGAATTAAAAAAGGATCGAAAAAGGAAGCGAAAAGAATCTGACGAACAGCCAGTCGAGGAAGAGCACCTGCTACCCGTACATCCTGCAGCAGCAAACAACTTTCTTTTGAAAGAAGGAGATAAGATGAGTGTGTGTGAACCAGATGAGACAGAGAATCTGGATGAAGAAGAAAGAACAGCTGACCGAGGCAGACGACCCGGTAAGGAACCTATGGAAGAGAAAGACAAACTAGACCCGAGGGACCAATTTAGGGGCAAGAAAGGATACCGCGCCTAACCTCGCGAGGATATATAAATCATATTCCTGGACGAGTCAATCTGCACCAAGCAGCTATGAGTAGGGAGAAATTTTAAAGAACCTGTCCGGTATGAGCTAATAAAATTCTTAATTGAAAATGTAGATGTGTTCGCCTAGACATACGAGGATATGACTGGAATCGATCCAAGCTTGGCGTGCCACAACCTTCGCATTAACAAGGCCATCCGTCTGGTGGTCCAAAAGAGGAGAAAGCTAGGTCCGGATAGGTAAAGCGCACTCGAAGACGAGGTGATCAAGCTCGTGGACAACCAGTTCGTTTGGGAATCGAGGTATCCGACATGTGTCTCAAACCCGGTCCCAGTAAAAAAGAACAATTGATCGTGGAGCGACTTGAATCGAGCCTGCCCCAAGGACAACTATCTGTTACCCAATATCGACCATATGGTGGATGCAACGGTCGGACACGAGCTGATGAGTTTCATGGACGCATAATCAAGTTGCCACTAGATACCGATGGACCCGAACGACAAAGAGCACACATCTATCTACTCGGCCTGAGGACTCTACTGCTACACCATTATTTCATTCAGACTGAAGACAGGGGCCACTTACCAAAGGCTTGTGATCAAAATATTTTATAAATTAACTGATAACATCATGGAAGTTTATGTAGACAATATGCTTGTAGAGTCGGTATGTGTGCATGATCATGTAAACCATCTTAATGAAATGTTTTCTATTTTGTGCAATTACTCCATGGTGTTAAACCCCAAAAAATGTACGTTCGGAGTAGGTTCGGGAAAATTCTTAGGGTACATAGTAAGCCAAAGAGGTATCGAAGCGAACCCTGCAATCTTATAATTGAAACTGCCTAGATCCATTAAGGAAACGCAAAGTCTAACCGATAGGTTAGCGGCCTTGAATTGTTTCATCTCTAAATCCACTGACAAATGCAAGCCATTCTTTGAAGCAATAAAGAGGAATAAAACTTTTGAATGGACGAACGAGTGCCAGAAGGCTCTCGATGGCATGAAGAATTCCCTTGTTCGGTCGTCGGTCCTACAGAAACCGACTCCCGGAGAGATGTTGTTCCTATATCTAGGTGTCACACAATCCGCTATAAGCGCCGTGCTCGTTCGGGAAGAGGACGCAAGTCAACATTCGGTCTATTACATAAGTAAGGCCCTTCATGAAGCTGAAGTCCGTTATCCATCCATCGAGAAGCTAATCTTCTCATTTGTGATCGCTTCACAAAAGCTTAGACTGTATTTCCTCGAACATCAAATCACAGTGTTGTCCGCATATCCTATCATGCAAATTCTTCATAGAGCGGATACGTCTGGAAGAATGATAAAAATGGATGTCGAGATCGGGCACTACGACATACAACCATCAAAGGCCAAGCGTTATCACACTTTATAGTTGAGTTCACGCAAGGGGCTGAACTGGTGCAGGACACAGAGACTTGGGAGATGTATATTGACGGATACTCAACTTTGGATGGATCTAGAGGGGGGTCGTCTTGGTTAGCCCCCAAAAGAAGTTGTATTATCATTCAATTCGATATTTGTTCTCCGCGACCAATAACAAGGCCCACTACGAAGCAGTCCTATCCGGACTCGACTTGGCCGAATCAATGAGTCTTTCAAAATCTGAGAGTTTATTCTGACTCTATGTTGCTAGTAAAGCAGATCTCCGGAGAATTTAAAATGAAGGAGCCCCGGTTGGTCCCTTATCTGAACTTTGCCCGCAAAAAGATGCAAAGAGCGAGTATTCAGTTAGAACACATCCCATGAACTGAGAATGTCTAGGCGGACGCCGTGGCATGTCTGGCTTCGAGTAGAGGGACAAATGGAATTGAGTATGTCTACACACAACACCAAGAGAGGCGGGCCGTGTAGGTTGAGCAGATAATGTCGGTTGGAAGCATAACTGGTTGCAAACTCCACAGCTGGATGGGCCCGATTCGGTCTTATTTAGAGACAGGAACTCTCCCGTCCGACCCTATGGAATCCAGGTCGCTCCGAACCCGCTCGGCGAGATATACCATTATGGTCGGTACGATATACAAGAGAGGTTATTCAGCCCCGTTGCTTAAATGTAGTGACAAGGACGAGGCTGAGCGGGTAATGAAAGAGATCCATGAAGGAGTGTGCGGAAACCACTCGGGAGGACGAGCTTTGGCACACAAAATCCTCAGGCAAGGATATTATTGGCCCACCCTGAAAAAAACTCGTTCAACTTGGCAAGGAGATGTGAAAAATGCCAGACGTTCGCCTCAAACTTGAAGCAACCGGCCCAGCCGCTCGATTTTCAGTCTCTGGCCGTTTGCGAAATGGGGGATTTATCTGATCGGTCCGCTGCCAACGGGAAAAGGAGGAGTCAAATATGCAGTGGTAGCAGTCGACTATTTTACCAAGTGGGCGGAGACGGAGCCTTTGGTAACTATCACCGAAGATAAGATGATAGATTTATTGTGGAAATACATTGTTTGTCGATTTGAGGTACCTCACTCTGTGGTTACCGATAACGGACGACAAGTTGAAGGTAAGAGGTTCGATGCGTTCTGCGAGGAATTAGGAATTCGACATCATTTTTCCACCCCATATCACCCTCAGTCGAACGGGCAGGTGGAGGCGGTGAACAAGATCATCAAGCAAGGGCTGAAGGTACGACTAAAGACCTCAAAAGAGGCCTGGCCCGAAGAGTTACCAAAAGTACTGTGGTCGTACTGAACCACGGCGAGATCGACCACCGAGGAGACGCCGTTCTCATTAGCGTGCGGGTTAGAAACAATGGTCCCAGTTGAAATTGGCTCAAAGACCTACCGGGTGGAAAACTTTGAAGAGGAGGCGAATTCGGATGGGATGAGGACGAACCTGGATTTAGTCGAAGAGTTGCGGTCCCATGGCAAACTGAAAAATGTAGCAGATAAGCAAGTGACGGAGAGATACTTTAACACACGGGTAAAATCACGGCTCTATAAACTAGGAGATCTCGTGCTAAAAAGGGTGACCAAGCCTGATCCCGGTCCCTTGTAACCTAAATGGAAAGGGCAGTATCTAGTAGATACTGTTCTCGAGAATGGGCCTACCAATTGAAGTACCTAGATGGGACTCCTATGATGTATTCGTGGAACGCCGTGTTTTTGAAAAAAAATACTATCAATGAGAACGTGTTAAAAGGTCCACACTTTAAGACTGAAAAATGGTAAGACCCTATAAGGGTAACGGTCTGAACAACAAAAGTTGTTCAGCCAAAAAACGATGAGACCCTATAAGGTTAACGGTCCAAACAACAAAAGTTGTTCGGCCAAAAAATGATAAAACCCTATAAGGGTAACAGTCCGAATAACTTCTAAAAAAAGGTGAGACCTTATAAGGGTAACGATCCGAACAAATAAAGTTGTTCGGCCAAAAAACGATAAGAACCTATAAGGGTAACGGTTCGAACAACAAAAGTTGTTCGGCCAAAAAACAATGAGACCCTATAAGGGTAATGGTCTGAACAACAAAAGTTGTTCGGCCAAAAAACGATAAAACTCTATAAAGGTAACGGTTCGAACAACAAAAGTTGTTCGGCTAAAAAAGAATAAGACCCTATAAGGATAACGGTCCGAACAACAAAAGTTATTCGGCCAAAAATGATGAGACTCTACAAGGGTAACGATGCGAACAACAAAAGTCATTTGCCAAAAAATGATAGGACCCTAAGGTTAACGGTCCGAACCACAAAAGTTGTTTGGTCAAAAAATGATAAGACCCTATAAGGGTAACGGTCCGAACACCAAAAGTTGTTCGGCCAAAAATTGATGAGATCCTACAAGGATAAGGGTCCGAACAATAAAAGTTATTCGGATAAACAATTACTATCATAAAGCCCTATAAGGGAAACATATTGAACAACAAAAATTGCTCCAACAGCGGAAAAGCGCGTTGCACATTTCATCTAGCCATTCGTCAGAAACGTCCACATAAGGCCTAACCCAAAATGTAAAAGAGACATTCATTCATTCATCAAACCGATAAAATAGAAATACGATTGCATATATCAACCAAGGGCATAAGCCAACCCCAAAACCATCATGTTTAAACAAGATCAAAAGCAAATATCGAGTTCCATCTCGAATAAAGCAACACAAATGACAAAAACCAACATTACGAATAAGCAGTTCAGTTATTTCATCATAAATAAAAAGCGAACAGCAAACGGTCAGGTTTCGGCTACCTAGTCAACGTGTGGCCTTTTTTCTCAACCGACCCTTCAACCCTCTTATTCACGATCGGGTCCGGGTTCCCTGCATTTGTAATTGTAACCGACTTAGAGGGACCACCGCCTGTCTTCAAACTGTCGTACGTTTGTTCATCTTCGTCTGCTAGCAGGTCATGACTTTCACGTCATCTGAGAGGCCGAGCCATTCGCATTTGATGTTCTAGATGGCCTTGATATCATCCAAGTTCTGGCCGTTATTCTCCAGAACCTGGACCACCCGATTCAAACTGAGGGCCGCATTCAAATCGATGTCTGCCGCATACTCGTCGGTCTTATTGTACTCATCCAATCTGGCTTTGAGACGCTTCTCAAAAACCTCATCGTACGAGCCTTGGTACTTAACCGCTTCGGATAATTTCTTCCGTTGAGTCACAACGGCATCTCTTTCCAACTCCGCCGCCGTTATTCTCTGTTCGGCCACAGATAGGTTTTGGATCGGCTACACTCAGTCTTTTGATGACGTCCTCAATTTGCCCCAACAACTTCACTTCCTCAAGCCTGATCACCTTCATCTCACCCTCAAGCTCGGCAATACGTGTTTTCAACACGTCAGCTCTCTTGACCTCATTCTACAACGAATAGATCCTCTCCTTGCAAATGGCTTGTTCAGCGTGCAACCTAGCCAGATCTTGTCCATCTTCTTGAACTCGGCCATCGCAGCCGCTTGCATACAGACGGTTCGGCCCAAGCTGCCTACCGCATACTCTATTTTTTTTATCGGAGTGATGCCCTGTGCTACTTGCTCGGCAGCAGGATCCCAACTCATCAATGGCATCATGGACGAGTTTATAACGTGCGGTGGCCAGTTGCCTATGTTCGGTGCATGCTGGTTGCCCACAAATTTGAAGCGGACGCCAATCATCCGCAACACCCTTGAGGCGCTCAAACCGCGCCGTTCTCGATGGTTCGATTCGGAGATAGGTGTCAGAACCGTCCTGGTGAACGTATGCATTCTTCTCATCGAAGTAGCTATCCGTCTCCTCATCCCCGTCAAGCCTAGTAACTGAATCTACTCCCGGCACGACCGCTTGGGCAACCCGCTTCAGGGATCGAGTCTCGCCAGACTTTTCAGTTAGCTTTCGGCTTTCCGAATGAGCAGTCCGGAGAGGCTGCTCATCCTCTCTGGTAGATGACTCAATCACTTTTATCTCTTGTTCGGAGGACGGATTCTTTGGCGCATGTTTTTTAGTAGCTTCCATTTGGGCTAGAAAGGCTAGGCGGTCCATCTCGCTGGTAAAAGACTTATGTTTTTTCTTGGAAAAAATTGAGTCGATTATCTTGCGCTTGTTAGACTTGGGTGCGTTTCTCTAAATTGCCACATCTGAGCTCGCGCCCTTTAGATCTAGTAACGGATAAAAGGCTAAAGTCAACCGTGGATAAAAGATAAATGAAATAGGCACGAAAACAACAAAAGCTAAAAGAGGCAAAGTCAAATACACTTACTCGGAATGCAGGATGGCTCAACGTCGCCCGAACACAAACCAGCGATGAATAGATATGAATCCCCAACTAAGGACGGACCTTCTCTTTCAGATTCGTACTTCTTTAGCAATTCAAACAACTGGCAGAAAACGAATCCCTTAGCTGAAGGACAAAGGTGCTATTCGCTGAAACAACGAATCTGACCTGTTAGTACAAACAGAAATAACCAGAATTAGGACAAACGAATGAAATAGTGTGAAAAAACAAACTCATAAATTTTCGAGTCAAATTTAGTCAGAATGGTCAAACATTCAGACACCCCGGTATCCCCAATAGATCTTGGCATCTGCCAATCCCGTCCGACCCAGAACCAAAAATGTTTGTGTATGCTGAGAGTATCGGGGACTTTAGTGATCAAGTCTTTGAACCTTGCATCTCGCACTGTAATCGAAAACTGTCCGAACTTTTTTCGGGATTCTATGAAAAGAAAAAATGTCCGGATATCGTCGCAATTCGGCATCTCCTATCCTTGCTGGCTAAATAGTACGAGCAAACTTATTATTTTCAGCCACCAATCAGTGACACCTGGCTGAAACTGATCCCCCAAACACGAAGATACTCCGACAAAATGCGAGGGAGGGGAAATCGGAGACTGAATACGACAGATCTCTAAAAACGCCGATGTACCTTGGGGGTGGGAAGTGAATCCGTTCTCATTTATATGGAGTGAACATTCGGATTTCCCTAGGTAACCGAATAGAAGTCTGCATTTTCACCACTTTATCGTCGGTCATATCGTTCGAAAGCTTCCCTAGTCTAAAAAGACTTGAAGTGGGCCATTCGCGATACGGTCTGCAACATTAATCAGTCGGTACAGTCACTAGCACCTATTCAACATTTAACTCCTGAGTCGGACCCTCTTTATGTAAGGGTAACAGTTCACGACCCTTCCTATCACCTTGAAGGGCCTCCTCGTATTGCTCCTCGTTGTAACTTTCCGACGAAAGCGACCTAGTTTGGGTAGAAAAAAATAAGAAATGATTTATAAGAAAAGAAGGGAGGAAGCAGGCTTACCGAACTAGTAAATATGGGTAGGGTCGGATGAAAGCTCTGTTCGAACTTGGAAGCGCAGAGAATAATTGAGAAAGTTGTGTGCAAAAGTTATAAAAGTTTTTCAAAAATGGCGACTCTGGTATTTGTAGGCTTCAAATTGCGCATTCAAAAGGCACAATGATTTGAATTTTGAAATGCCTCCCGGATATGTAGTGTTTCATATACTCCATAAATGCCGCGGAACCTATTAGATTGAGACACGTCGCCTGGGAAGTTATTGTCTGCCGATGAATTTAATGGTGCACGACTTTTCATGAAACGGTACCCATGAAAAGTCAAATTGATTTCTCTACCACACCGCACGAAGCGAATATTCGTCGAACACGCAGTAGTTCGTCTCGGTCCCGCTTACGAAGTTAGTTTCAAACCAGCTCGTCCGAGAACGATTCTGTCCATGTTGTTCGAATATGGGGGCCTCTGTACAAGGTGTCGACCGAACTGCGGGAATTCTAATCGAACAGGAACGCTTATCCGGGTGCATGCTTGATAGGAAATTAGGAGCCACGGAATAGGCCGAACATTAGGAACGAACGAACAGACAAGAGTAGAATGTTCGAGTGGCGCTAATCATCATAGTGGATTATAAGTACCATGTGCATTAATGGCAACAGGATTCAGGGATCACTGATCCAATGGTGCAACGCCAATTGGGACACATGTCGTAGGCTGGGCTCTCCCCTTACATTGAGATTAGATTATGTAGTACTAAGCATTAAATGTGGTGTGACGCAATATCTATAAATATCTCATAAAAGGAAACAAAAAATGAAAATCTCAAAGACGATTGTAATAAGACCTTATATTTCCTATAAATGGAGAGGGAAGCAACATTAAATGCAATGAGAATATTCCTCTCATAAATGATATTGAGTAAGTCACGAATATAACCTTCATTCGTTCTAAGTTCTCCTCACAATTCGATAATTCTATTCGTGTAGATCGAATAGAGTGCATATTTTAGTGCACAGTTCGAATTATCGTTGATTACATTTTCATACATCAACAACAGTGATTGTTTCGTGGGACAGCGCATAAGTTAGTTTTGAGAATTATTCAAAAATATTTACTGAGTAAAAAGTTATATTATGTTTAGTGGGACAGCGCATGAGTTAGTTTCGATTTTCTGACAGCATCTAGGGATATTTCACCTTCTAAATGACTTTGTCTGCTTTTGTGATCCAAATAAAAGTTATATCTGCATGTCTTAGGATCATTTTGGGATTTGAATCATGTCAATATGAGTTATATGATGAAAGTTGTGCATGTTTTGAAAACACTGCGCATGACAGATTTGGGCGGGTTTATGGTATAATTTTAAAAACAGACTTTACCTATTATATGCATGATTGTGTGATCAATACCTAATTTTTTGGTGTTATTTGGAACCCTAGATGATGTAGATTAGTATCTTTAAGCAAGCTAAGAGTTCAATAATTTCCAAGACATAAGACGAAATTGTTTTCAAGAGAGGTTTAAGCGATGCAAGGAAAATCAATTGATTTTCTCTAAGACTAAGATATGTTAAATTTCTTAATAAGTCATTTAGAATACGCCTCCAATAATGTAGATAGTCGAGGAGTCGAGCCTTCAAGTTTTCTAGAGCATACTTCATAAATCGAGACAACTGCACTACGAGGTAGAGGATTTCTATGCTATGTTCTACATTCCTTATAATTGCTTATATTATGGTTGAGATATGTAGTTTATTTAATTATGTATTAGATTTTCAACATTTAGGTAACACCTTTGTTGGGATGGAAAATGGTGAAGGCTTCTGGCATTGGGGTAACATCATTTGTTAGATGGAAAATGGTAAAGGCTTCTGGCATTTGGGTCATTTGTTAGATGGAAAATGGTAAAGCTTCTGGCATTTGGGTAACACCATTTGTTAGATGGAAATGGTAAAGGCTTCTGGCATTTGGGTAATACCATTTGTTAGATGGAAAATGGTAAAGGCTTCTAGTTTGTGGGTAGCAGCATATGCTAGATGGACACGAGGCTTAATTATTCATGTTATATGTTGATGCAACATGATTTATTATTATATTGAATGTTTTACGTAGAAAGTATTCCTCAATGCTCATCCCTTATTGTTTTTCACATCCAGGTTGATCGAGTTGGCAACGGAGCAATGGCGAGGGTGGTCAAATAAATAAAAAGGAACTCGCTTCCATGTTTATATGCTCTAAGGTATTTCTAAACTTTAAAGACTATGGTTATGAGATTATTTACTTAAATTTATTCTCAAGACATGGTTTGAGTTTATTTAGATTACGATGAAGTTTTATCTATGCAAGTTTGATGATGAATATGTGATGGACTATGCGATGCTATGATAAGTTTACGAGGCAATGCAAGTTTCAAAGTGGTAGAGCCATTGGGTTTTCAAATGTGTTTATGAAAAAAAAAATAGAAAAAAAAATTCTAGGATTTTAAGGTATTAAAAACGGGGCGTTACACACAAACTCCAAGGCGGAGAACTGAGAGGCTCCTAATCCCCAGCCCAAAAACACAAGAGTTGAGAAACTTCCCCTATGGCTAACTCGACCCAGGCAGACGAATCTGAAGCCTCCCCCGAAATCCCACCACCGAAAACTCTGAGAGACCCGAACCAGATGTCCTCCCCTTCAATCCAATCAGTTTTCGTGGCCCGAGGACTATAGTCATCGATAGACTAGAAGACAGAGAGCACGAAGCCCCGACTTTGGCCGATAGCCGCACACAGCTGCAAACCCAAGCACCACCACCGCCAAGAACCAGCGACCAACAACCACCGCCGCTATGGCATCTGCGCAAGAGATGAGACCACTCGACAACCCTGACCGCTAGCTCGCTGGAGGAACAACCCAAAATTGGAGTCATCAAGGAGACAAGAGCCGAAGACAATTGCCCGAGTCAGACCCTTGCCCCAGTGCAAATGTAACCACTCCCTTCACCAAGAGCTGGTGATGGCTAGCTAAACCCACGCACAGAGCAAATGTTAGCTAATTATTGCGCCCCAAACCCCACCGTCTTCACCCCACCACAAAACCGACAGAAGTCCCAGAGGCACGAACCCAAAGAGCGCATCCGCCGGCGGCCTCTCCCCGTCTCAGCCCCAAGAGACGGAGGAGAAGAGGAAGCAAAGGCCGGCGAACCCGAGCACGCCACCGCGCTCCTCACCCCCTCAAAAGAAGTCACCAATGCAGCCAACAAGCTTACCCAAGAAGGGCAAGTTAAATCAATCGAAATGACGGAACGGCGCAGGGGGTGAGGGGAGCACAGGAAGGGTCGTCTCCACGAAGGCGCCGGAGCTGCAGTTGAGAGGAGACTACACATAATCGATCGAGAGAGGCGAGCTGCTATAGTAGATAAAGGATTTTGAATTTTTTGGGGGCGGCGTTTTTTTTCCTATCTCTCTGCCAGGACACTATGGCATGTAGGATTTATGCCTATGTTCCATTAGAAATTTGTGAAGAATAACGTCATGGCAGCGTCATAGGACGCTAGAATGAAACTTCAGCCTGCCGCAATTGATAACAATGCTGTAAACTTCTTTGTGATGTACTTTCATTGTACCATCCAATTTTCTAAGTTCACTCTTAATTTATGACCAATCACGAAACAACCCTTCATTCTAATCTTTTTTGGACTTTAGACCTAAAAAAATTTATAAGCTAGCCTAATCTAAATTCAGCTTTTCAACATTCGTGGGTAGTACAAAGATGCTTTCAGAGTCGATCACCAGTAGAGAATTGAATAGAGATAAAAAAAAAATCTCTTATCAAGAATAAAGATTTGTGTGTATTCAGCTTTTCAACATTTGTATTTCAACATTTGTTGCATTTTCCTTTGGACGACAATTCAAATTTAATTATATCAAAGAAGAAATGTACTGGAAAACCTCTTATCCGCAAAGGAAAGTGCGAATGATTTAAGCCTTGAGGAGAGAAATAAACCATAGAAATTAATAGAGCAGATTCGTTCAGAACGAATGCTTGTATTGGTCATACACGTTCAAAAGCAAAACATTCCAACAAAAGGAACATTCAATGACAAAGGGGCTGGGTCCAGGCCAGCCCTCGAGACGTCCCGCTATATTTTACTTTTTTTTTTTTTTAATTTTTTGACCGGGTCAAGCCGGTCCGTGGCCTGCTATTGGATCGTTGGCAGCCTGTTAACCTGAGCCGTTGAAAGTTTTTTACCATTGAGATCAAACTGTCAGATTTTTTTTTTTTTAAATTCGGTTCCACTGTCTGGGTTTGGGTTCAGTTTTGACCCGGCCCACCGATTCCACAACGGTTGGCCAACGATCAAATTTTCAAATCTGACTGTTGGATCATCTTGACCGTTGAGATGCAATTGTCAAGATTTAGTTGTGAAATATAACGTTGGGATACAATTGTCAAGATTTAGTTGTGAAATATAATTAGGGATAAAAATTTTTTCCCATCTGAACTATCACGGTTTTGGCGCATCACCATATAAATTATTCTTTTTTTCACAAACCACCTTATGAACTATACGGGTTTGTCAAAGTACCCCCTAAACCGGATATAAAAATGGTTTTTGATTGAAAAAAGCTGATTTTTTAGGGTATTTTAGTGATTTTAATATATTTTTCAAAAAATAAAAGAAAAATGAAAAAAATAAAGAATCTGGTATTAAAAATATAAAAAAATGGACCAACAATAGAAAAAATAAGAAAAAATAGAAAAAAAATGAAAAATGAAGCTGGTTCCATCTCCTCCAACACTTAGTACCCGTGCGCCGAGGAATGCATGCAACAACCAATATCAAATCATAGATCGACCATTAAAGTTTTTTCTTCTTTTAAATCAATCAATATGTTTAAGCATTAAGTCTCAAACAATTGGTACAAAAGGCATCACTGCTAGCAAGATGTACACATAGCCCCAAGAACATCAGAAAAATCACGTGAAAAAAAAAGCTCAAATGAGCTTGAAAGGGAGCGGCCATGGAGTTGACCTTGTACCTCGACCTTATCCTTTATCCTCTCGATTTTTGTTCATTTTTCGACCTGCAATTCCCGTACGAACCTTTGATCTCTTCCCTTTCTTGGCCTTCTTTTATCTCCTCGACCGCACAGGGAAGGCACCTACGGCGCCGTCGCCATCAACAACGAGAGAGATGATAAAGCCACCCTTTGCTCAGTGGCGGACGCGATCCTCCGAGCCACGGCGCTACACAGCTGCATCATCGCAGTTTCTCGAAGCTGATTGGCGGGTCGATTGATTGAATTCCGATTTCATAATCACAAGGAGATCTAAAACCCTAGTAGTGAGGAGCTGTGTTGAAAATTGAAATTTCATGCGAAGGCTTATGAAAGAAGTTCAAACATTATTAAATTTAACCTCGCTATCTTTCAAAAAAAAAAATTCCGTTCATTTTTTCTTTTTTTTTTTTAAAAAAAAATTATGAAATTACTAAAATGCCCTCAAAAAATAGCCTTTTTCAGTCAAAACCATTTTTAAATCCGGTTTAGGAGGCACTTTGACAAATCCGTATATTTCATATGGTGGTTTGTAAAAAAAAAATAGTTTATATGGTGATGCGCCAAAACCGTGATAGTTCAGATGGAAAAAAGTTTTTTACCCATATAATTAATATCTTATTAATTTATAGATGATTATGATAGTTGTGAACGGACCTCACTATGATTATTGATCCAACAAAATGAACCTCAATTTTTAGTGAATCAAAGTAGATATACTGTATGCACGTTCCTGTTTATATCTTACAGGTTCAGAGTACTAGTCAGGGCGATGGGATGGCCCAGCCCGCCAGTTTGACCCGAATCAATCGAATCGACCCTGAACCGGCCTGTGGTCAACAGGCCCAGAACTAAGCCCATAGTTTGACCGGGCCAATTCTGTGCCTCATGTATAAATTTTTTTAACCCGGGTCAGCCCTCGAGACGGCCTACCATATTTTTCTTTTTATCTTAATTTTTTTAATCTGAGGACCGTGTCAGACCGGACCAAGTCGGGACTGTCCGTGGCCCGATATTGGACTGTTGGCAGCCCGCTAATCTGTGCCATTGAAAGCTTTTGACCAGTAGAGATCCAACTGTCAGATTTTTTATTTATTTATTTTTTAAATTTGGTTCCATGGTCCGGGTTCTATTTCGACCCATCCCCGTTGGATCCACAACGGNCGAACCAAATTGAAAAATTCAAAATAAATCCCAAATAATCTCAAAAAAATCTTATAAATAACTCCTCCCACCAAAAGAAAAGAAGTTTTTCACACCTTTCACAATATCTTCCTCTCTTCCCTACTATTTTATAAACTCTTGAAGTGCTAATTTTTAGGTTTTGTGCTTGGTTTTTAATAATTAATATCTTAAGACAAAGTGTCAACACATTACATGTGTGTTATTATTTATGACATCTTGGATCCTATATAATTTGATAATTTTTAAAATGCAAATAAAATATAGTAAGAACAATTACGCTTCACTCAAATTTCATGTTTAGTAATACTTGATCTCCAATTGATTTTTTTCTGTTTAAAAAAAATATTTAAAATAGGGGTTTAGGGTTTAGTTATGAAATATAATTAATATCTTGTTAGTTTATATATAATTATGATACTTGTGAATGTACCTCATGGACTGTTGATCCAACAGAATGAACCTCACTTTTTAGTGAATCAAAGTAGAGGTAATGTATGGACGTTCCTTTTTATATTTTACGGGTTGAGAGTTCTAGTCATGGCCACAGGCCGACCCAGCCCGCCGGTTCAACTCGAACAAACCGAATCGGCCCGTGGTCAACAAGCCAGAACCGAGCCCATAGTTTGACCTGACCGGTTTCAGGCCTCTGGCCCAGCGGGCCGGGTCCAGGCCGACCCGCCAATAGTTTCCTATTTTTTATTTAAACTTTCTTAAACTTGTCGATATTTTTTTAGTCTTATTCTATATTATAATTAAAAGGGTATGAAAGGTTAAAAAAATATTATCTTGGGAAAAAACTATATTATATTTTATTTGAATTTTAAATTTACAATGTTAGTTGCACAAATTTAGTCTCAACTAAAATTTAGAGTCCGTTTATATCCGAATCGTTCTTTTTCGAATTTATGTTCATAATTTTTCAGTTATATTGCTCGGTCCTCCATAACTCGGATACGTTCCGATAGGTCCTCGATTCTGGCCTCAAGATTTATCCTTCAGGATGCTTGGGAGGTCAGAATATCGAGAATTTGATCAACCTTAGCATCGTACTCTAAAGATTCCACGGGGCACTCATATGATATATTGCTCGAACGGTAACGGATTCCACGGTTGCTCGTAAGGGAAGGCGCATGTCTGGCCATACTCGCACGAACTGTAGCTCGACTCATTATTCCAATAAAGGGTTTGCGAGGAGGGGAACACGGTGCTCGGGTTCATTGATACTTCTGTTCAAAGTCCCATGTACACAAGAACAAAAACAACCATGCAAAGCCACGAAAAAGAATAGAAAAAGAAGGCGAAAACAAAACAAAGAGAAAAAACAAAGATGCAGAGAAGGAATACGAACACAAAAAACACAAAATAAAGAGAAACACAGAAAATAAAATCAACACCAAAACTAAATATCCTACTTGCCTTCCCCGGCAACGGCGCCAATTTTGTTGTAGCAAAATATATTTTTACCTAGTACCTAATCGATCTCTCGAGGAAGGCGGTTTGAAATCTAGGAATGTTGTTGATAACACATAAAAGAAAATCAAAACCTAACCATTCTAATCAAGATAGTCGTTTTTAATTATCAACTACGAATTAGAATTCAAACAATGCAAAATCGAACTTAAAAGCAAAGATGAAGATCAAAGGATAAGAAGCTAGGGCATCGGAGATGATGATTTTCTAACCAATGCAAATATCAAGATAAAATCATTCGGTTGGATGATTCGAACAACCTAACTTCTTAAGATTAATCCTCAATAACTCTTCGTAAAAAGAGGGTATCAGAGATGGTAAATCACGCAAATCACACAACACATAGACAATACGTTTCCGAACAAGTCTATTTCATACGAGCCTAGATCGATCAACTCCTCTCCTTTCGGTTCTAGGAGTTGATTAATTATCCTAGACGATTGTTAATCTACTAGTACGTTGGATTTAAACACATCACATAAGAACGAATCATATCAATTGAAAATTAATTTCAAATCGAAGTGTCACTCTTCGACAATAATCAACATTCAATGTACGAGAATTATAAACCCTAGTTAAGAACAACTCGCATAAATTGAACGATCAACAAGCATGATAATCACAATTAAAATTCTAATCATCATCATCATCCCCTATCTCTAGCGAAACTAATTAGCTACTCATATGGAATTCAACATCACAATTCACATGAACTCAAGCCATCATCATCATAAGCAAATATGATTTAATGTAAAAATCCCAATGTCAAATCCAAGTGCAATCCAAATCCAAAGCAAGAGAAGGAGTTTTTTAATCTCCAAATCAAATCAAAAGTGAAGAAAACTAAGAAAGGAATGTGTTTGCTAGAGAGAAAAAACATAAAAACTAAGTCTGAAATGAAATAGAATGTCCTAGGTCCCAAAAACGGCTTAAAATCCCACATCTCGATTTTTGCGTCACCATGTAGCGAGTCGCAACTTATCCACTTCCTCGGGTCACGAGTCGCGACTTCCTCGCGAGTCGCGCGTCATCAATTTCTTCAAACTCTGGGGTTGGTCTCGACATATCTCGCGAGTCGCGACTTTCATGTTGCGAGTCGCGATTCGAGCTTGCGTGCACCTTCAGGCTCTATTTTTCTCGCGAGTCATGACTTTCATCTCACGAGTCGCGACTTGGGCCGCACTGCGCCACTTTACGTTTCGGGCTCGTTTGGGCTCGTCCGAACTCAGAATTGAGTTCCGTTTTTTGCTATCCGTCGCCAACGAACCCCTCTATTCAACTATGTTCTCGAATCCAATTTTTCCTGATGAGAAAATTCGATCAAAGCTCCCGACCTACACACCAAAAACGACAAAACACGAAGAAAATTGGAAAAACAAACGAAAAGCACCTAAGTACTCAAAATGAAGGAAAAAAATAATAAAACACGAAATGGACTAAAAACGAAAGAAACGACCTAAAATGGGGGAAAAAGAAAAGCAAAACAAGCACGAAAAATGTAACAAAAATGGGACAAACAAACTCCCCCACACTTAAACCTTTGTTCGTCCCGAACAAATAGAAAAGAAAAGAAAAGAAAAGACACAAAACTAAAACCTGAGCATGGACAACAATCATTAACAAGATAAGCTTCAAAATGTTCAGCTTCAACAACAAGCATTGAAATGGCATATACGAGCATCACACAACTACATGCTTGATCACTATACTTCGATATGGCGTTCTCTCAAGTATGGGAATATATATATATATATATATATGTATATATATGTGTGTGTGTGTGTGTATGTGTGTGTGTGTGTCATGTGTGTGTGTGTGCCTCACTCGAATTCTTATACAGATAAAGATAGATGCAATCAAATTGTTCGATAACAAGTTCAATCATATGCTTGCCCATTGTCCAGCTTCTACTCTAAACCAATCAAAATCGAAAGTAGTGCATCAAAAGGTCTTTCCGGGTTGTAATGTAGGCTCTTTGGTTAGGTGTGATAAATATAGGCTAAGTGGCTCGAATTCCTTACATAACTCAAACACCTTACCCCAAGAATCGTACACGCATTTGGTTGCTCAAACAAACCGGATCCTCCCCCACACTTCTTCTAAAAGCACACGTTTCACCCATTTTATTTCTTCTTTTTTTTTTCTGTTTTTTTTTCTTTTCTTTTCTTTTCTTTTTTCAATTTTTTTTTTCTTTTTCATTGAAAAACATAAAACAGCTCCAATTCACAACTCCAACCGTCATCCCCTCTAATTCTTAACCCGCAACTCCAGAAACGTCATCACCACAAGGTTATCAACAAAAATCAAATAAGGCTGGAGAATAATTTGTAGAGAAAGAAAAGAATAGAATACAATAAACGCCTTAATCATATACACAACTCACAATTCTAATCAATTTATTTCAATGTAGACTCAGGGCAAGTTCTAATCAAACAAGAGCACGACCAATGTATCTCAAGAAACAAATAAGGCTCAAACCTCACTAGGTAGATATATGAATGTCAATCAAAGTAATCGACGAAGCATTTCATCACGCTAAGCCGCATATGACCAACATCACAACTCCTCAAATTCATCAAACAAGTCTTAACTAATCTTAAAATTTCCAAAGTCCATACTCACAAAAACACACAAAAGCTACACTAGACTAGTCCACCACATAAGCATGCAAAATCCAAGTAAACTCCCCCACATTTAAAATGAGACAATGTCCTCATTGCTTCAACACATATCTAGGAAGTCAAAAAACAAGACTTAGCAATTTCATATCATGAACCAATACTAGCAGCTAACACAAGACCACAAAACTCAAAGGAAAAGGCAAAAGGGGAAACAACTCAAAAAGACAAAAAGAGAAAAGGCGTGCAAACTGAATATGCATCGAGGAGAGTAAGCATTCCCATGCGAGCCGCTCGTTCATGCTCAACCCAGAACCTTGATCTTTTACATTCATCTGAGTTCCCTGGTCAAGCTCTCGAACTTGTTCCTGCCAAGAAAACTAAGAATCTCCAAAACTCTCATTATTCAAAGATAAAAGCAAAAAGAAAATAACTAAAAAGCAGTAAATCACTTGGGTTGCCTCCCAAGAAGCGCTTGTTTAACGTCATTAGCTTGACGAAACCTGTACAAATCAACCAGGATCCAAAAAGAAGTGACGATCATACCACGCTTTTGTATTCTCAAGGAGCGGCAGCACGAGAAGTGTGGCATGACTGCAGACCTGGTGGGCTCGGGTGGCAATGTTCTTGTAGAACCGAGCATGAGAACCAATGATGGTAACGAAATGGCCCAGAGCTCTTCTGATCAAACCTCCACAGTCAACCTCTTGGAATACGAGAGTGTCCGTGGAGCATGTCGAGCTAAATGGATCCTTCTCGATGGTGCGGAGGGATGGCTCAAGTGAGGGACTCTCGAATTTGGGCCCAGGAGTTTTCTCCATCAGGATATCACCCTCAATCTCTGGGAGCGCAACTTCTTCTTCTTCAATCTCGCCCACGTGAATCTGATTGACATTGATAATGGGCTCATCGAGTTGTGGCTCAACTCATTGGATGTGTTTCATTATACCGTCAAGCTGCACCACCAACCGAGTGCATCTAACCTCAATCTCCTCCAATTGAGTTGTTTGGGCCGACACACGAGCAAGAATGAGATCAAGTTTTTCGTCAGCTGTCAAAGCGCTCCCCCGATTTTCATTATCCACGAGGGAATTATGGGAAGAATTGTAAACTCGGTCCTCCATAACTTTGATACGTTCCTCTAGGTCCTCGATTCTGGCCTCAAGAATTTTGCTTCGGGTTGCTTGGGAGGTCAGAATATCGAGAATCCGATCAAGCTTAGCATCGTACTCTAAGGAGTCCATGGGGGACTCATATTATTGCTCGAACGCTAACGGATTCCATGGTTGCTCGTAAGGAAAGGCGCATGCCTGGCCATACTCGCACGAACCGAAGCTCAGCCCATTATTCCAATAAAGGGTTTGCGAGGAGGGGAACACGTTGCTCGGGTATACTTCTGTTCAAAGTCCCTGTACACAAGAACAAAAACAACCATGCAAAGCCACGAAAAAGAATAGAAAAAGAAGGCGAAAACAAAACAAAGAGAAAAAACAAAGATGCAGAGAAGGAATACGAACACAAAAAACACAAAATAAAGAGAAACACAGAAAATAAAATCAACACCAAAACTAAATATCCTACTTGCCTTCCCCGGCAACGGCGCCAATTTTGTTGCAGCAAAATATATTTTTACCAAGTACCAAATCAAAAGATTCGTTCCCCGGGTCGATCTCTCGAGGAAGGCGGTTCGGAATCTAGGAATGGTGTTGATAACACATAAAAGAAAATTAAATCCTAAATACTCTAATCAAGATTGTGGTTTTTAATTATCAACTACGAAATAGAATTCAAACAATGCAAAATCGAACTTAAAAGCAAAGATGAAGATCAAAGGATAAGAAGCTAGGGCATCGGGGATGATGATTTTTTAACCAATGCAAATATCAAGCTAAAATCATTCGGTTGGATGATTCGAAGAACCTAACATCTAAATATTAATCCTCAATAACTCTTCGTAACAAGAAGCCTAGGTTCTTGTTTTAGCCAGATCCGAGTCCTAACCCAACGGATTAAAGGGTAGCTTCCGTTCACTTCTTCGGTATCATAGACGGTAAATCACGCAAATCACACAACACATAGACAATACATTTCCGAACAAGTCTATTTCATACGAGCCTAGATCGATCAATTCCTCCCCTTTCGGTTCTAGGAGTTGATTAATTATCCTAGACGATTGTTAATCTACTAGTTCGTTGGATTTAAACACATCACACAAGAACGAATCATATCAATTGCAAATTGAAGTGTCACTCTAAGACAATAATCAATGTTCAATGTACGAGAATTATAAACACTAGTTAAGAACAACTCGCATAAATTGAACGATCAACAAGCATGATAATCACAATAAAATTCTAAACATCATCATCATAGCCCTAACGAAACGAATTAGCTACTCATATGGAATTCAACATCACAATTCACATCAACCCAAGCCATCATCATCATAAGAAAATTGATAAAAAGAACTTACGATTAATGTAAAAATCCCAATGTCAAATCCAAGTGCAATCCAAATCCAAAGCAAGAGAATGAGTTTTTTAATCTCCAAATCAAATCAAAAGTGAAAAGAACTAAGAAAGGGATGTGTTTGCTAGAGAGAAAAAACATAAAAACTAAGTCTGGAATGGAATAGAATGCCCTAGGTCCCAAATAGCTTAAACTCTCGCATCTCGATTTTTACGTCGCCAGGTCACGAGTTAAGTCGCGAGTCGTGAATTATCCACTTCCTCGAGTCGCGAGTTGTGATTTCCTCGCGAGTCGCGCTTCATCAATTTCTTCAAACTCTGAGGTTGGTCGCGACATCTCTCGCGAGTCGCGACTCGAGCTTGCGTACTGCACCTTCAGGCTCTGTTTTTCCCGCGAGTCACGACTTTAATCTCGTAAGTCACGACTTTCATCTCACGAGTCGCGACTCTGGCTGCACTGCACCACTTTACGTTTCGGGCTTGTTTGGACTCGTCCAAACTCAGAACTGAGTTCCGTTTTTTGCTATGAATCGCCAACAAGCCCCTCTATTCAACTATGCTCTCGAAAACAATTTTTCCTGCTGAGAAAATCCGCCCGAAGCTCCCGACCTACACACCAAAAACGACAAAACACGAAGAAAACTGAAAAAACAAACAAAAAATAGCTAAGTACTCAAAATGAAGGAAAACACAGAATAAATCACGAAACGGACTAAAAACGAAAGAAACGACCTAAAATGGGGAAAAAAGAAAAGCAAAACAAGTACGAAAAATGTAACAAAAATGGGACAAACTGGGCCCAACATCATTCCCAATCAAATTCCATAAGTTCTTCAACACCCATTGATAACTATTAGCTGACTCATCCTTCATAATTGCATATGCAATAAAAAATTTGTTATTACCAGGAGTCATGCCAATAATTTGGAACAAAGGCATCTTGTACTTGTTTGTCTTGTACATGGAGTTCATGCCAATGACCCAATGGTATGCTCTAAGTGTCTTTTTTGACTCTGGATGGACTAAGAACACATGAGTTAGCTTCTTTGTATCATGATCTCTAAGTGATTGAATATCATATTCATCGGCCTTAGCCAACTTGTAGAACTGTTATATCATACTCCTTTCCCAAATGAGGCCCTCCGGAGCTTTGCCTTGTAGTTGTAAATTTGTTTGATGTGACAGTTGTCCTCTGAAAATGATTGTTGGACGTCCATCAATATGTTTTGCGGCTTTGTTTGACAAAGAACCATCGACCGAATAAGTTTTTTTGCTCCAACACTAAGACTGCTCATTTGTCAATGTCCCTCTGCATATTCAGCGGGCTCATGATTGTGTCTACCCTTATCACATTTCATAATCCAACTATGGAACTCCAATTTTAGAGTAAAGTTTTTAAATACTGTTGTGAACTCACAACCACAAACAATGGTCTTTGTGTTCTTTCTCTGTCTTGGCTTTGAAGTCCCTCCATCTTTCATTTTCTTTGTATTGGACTGATTACATCTGAGCCTCACACTGGTAGGTAAATGCTTTGAAGAAACCTTCGAGAGAATTGTTTGGCAGGTTCGTCAAAAGCACTGTAAGTAAACCCTCTTCACCTAAAATCTCAGTGAACGTTCTTACACCAACCCGTGAATCTATAAGTAAATCTCCTCGTAATTTTGTACCCATTTGTCATTACTGTGGTGTAACTGGTCACATCAGACCTGATATAGGATATTATACTAGATCGGGTTTAATGGATAAAAAGGGAATATATTGAAGAATAAGCCTACACATGGCCAGGACACGTGGCATGATGCTATTGGACAAGCCCAACTTGGGCCATAAGGTACACTCCCCCTATAAAAGGCGGCTAAGGTACCTCATTCTCTTATTCTCTCTACATTCATAATTATCTTGGGATTTGGAGTGATACTGACTTGAGCGTCGGAGGCCCGACGCCGGGACCTCTCCCGGCGTTGGGTACTTGCAGGTCCGGTGGCTGTTCGAGTTGAAGGAGCCTGGGTGAAATCTATTTCACTTCGGCGCCGTCTGTGGGACCCGTTCGAAAAGCCAAATGGAGTTCCGACCAAAAAATTCTGAAAATTTTCCAGCAATCTCCTTCATCTCCACCGGTCGCCGCCCCCGCCGCCGTCGCCGGCCACCACCTCCGCCGTCGGCCGCCGGAAAATGTGCTTTGATCGTAAAATCGTTGGTGGCATCGGGTATATCTCCTCGAGGTGAATCTCCCCTGAAAAATTCATGCAAAAATTGCAACGGGAAGACCGTCAATTTTACGGTCAAAGTTTCCAGATCTAACAAAAAATTGGTCAAAAATGCGTTTTCCCGACGATCCCGGAGAGTTATGAAAAATCCGAGGGTACCACTGGAATCCTCTCGTCGAGGCGAATCTCCAGTACCTGACCTTTGTCGGACGCTGCCGCTCGCCAGCCAAAGTCTTTCGATCAGAAAAATCACCACATCATCGCGAAACTCTTCTCGTGCTCGTTCTCCCCTTAAAGTTTCGTGCAAAAATTCCTCCGGGAAGGCCGTCGATTTGTCGGTCAAAATATGTAGATCAAAGAAATTGTTGGTCAACCATCAGTCTTCTTCTCGAATTTCTCGTAGATTTTTGGTGAGCCGTTTCAATCCGACGGCACCATCGGGATCGCCTCGCCAAGGCGCACGCATGGACGGTCACCTTCACCGGAGCCGGTGACTTTTATCCGGCGACATGTCTCCGGCGAAGCCGGCTGCTGCTCCCTGTTCAGCTGTGTGTGACCGCAGCTTTCAGTCCAGCAAGGAGGCCCGCACCCCGTGTTTGTCCCATTTTTGTTGCGTTTTTCGTGTTTATTTTATCCTTCTTTTTCTCCCATTTTAGGTCGTTTCTTTAGTTTTTAGTCCGTTTCGTGTTTTATTATGTGTTGTCCTTCATTTTGAGCCTTTAGGTGTTTTTCGTTTGTTTTTCTGGTTTTCTTTTGTGTTTTGTCGTTTTTGGTGTGTAGGTTGGGAGCTTCGGGAGAATTTTCTCTTCAATAAAAATTTGTTTCGAGAGCATAATTTGGTAGATGGGTTCGTTAGCTACGCGTAGGAACAAACGGAACCCAATTCCGAGTTCGGACGAGCTCAAACGAGGCCAAAACGTAAAGTGGCGCAGTGCAGCCCGAGTCGCGACTGCCGACCCTGTTTTTATTTCTGCTCGTTTTTACTCGTTTTAGCTCCGTTTTTCGCGCACTATATATCAAAATGATCCTTAGATTCGTGGGAAAAATTCCCAATATCGTTCCTTTCAATTTTTCTCTCCAAAAACTCAATATTGTTAGGATAAATTTCTCCGCTTTTCTTTTTTTTTCTCTCATGCTTGGATTGTTGGACACAAAGATATTTGGATTGAAATCTTGCAACTCTTAATCCGATTGTAATTTTTTCAATTCTATTTTATTATTGTTGATTGGTTTTAAGTTCTTAATTTTGGTTAACATGAAATTGAATCTAAGCATGAGGTAATCCATTCACCTAGGGTTAGGGATTTTGATTCTTGTTTTGAATTATGAGGAATGTGTTTTGTTCAATCTATACGAGTTGTGGGAATTATATGATTAGTTTATTGATCACCATTCTAACCTAGTTAATCGACGTTTAGAACCGAGAGGGGAGACGTCGGTCGATTTAGGCTCGTATAGAGTAGACATGTTCGTAAAAGTACTGTCTATGTATTGCTTGCTTGAATAAGTTTATCGTTTATGTTTGTGCTCTTGTTACGAAGAGTTATTGAGCATAGCCCTCTAGACGTGTAGGCTTATGTAATCTCGTAACCGAACAAATAAGTGTTCAACATAGTTTAAGACTTGATGAGATTTCCCAACCCCTAGAACTTCTTCTTTTTCTCTAGAAATTTAATTGTTATTTCTTTAAATTGTTTTTCTAGTTCTAGCTTATTTTAGTTGATTCCCCAAATCAATCGTGTATAGAGTGTTTAGCACTTATTTTCTTTTCGTGTGTGATCAAGACCAACGCTAAATTCCGAACCGTCTTCCTCGAGAGATCAACCCGGGGAACGAATCCTTCGATTCGGTACTAGGTAAAAATATATTTTGCTACAACAAAATTGGCGCCGTTGCCGGGGAAGGCAAGTAGGATATTTAGTTTTGGTGTTGATTTTATTTTCTGTGTTTCTCTTTATTTTTGTTTGTTTTTCATGTTTGTGTTCCTTCTTTGCATCTTTGCTTTTCTCTTTGTTTTTGTTTTTGTCTTCTTTTTTCTTTCTTTTCGCGGCTTTGTGTGGTTGTTCTATTTTGGTGTGCAGGAAATATGAACTTCAATCGTGCTTCCCCCTATCCGCACACCCAATCTTGGGTTAACGAGCTGAGCTATCACACTGGGTACCACGTCCAGTCTTATCCATACTCTTCCGAGCAGTACTGGGACTCCTTTCCAGTCGAGCAACATTATGAGTCCCATGAGTTCAACGAGAAGCTCGACCGTATCTATGAATTTGCAGCATCCTGGTTAGCTCAGGAAGAAGAGACCGCTTTTCGGTGTGCCCGTCTGCATCAGTCACCTCCATACCACGATTCTTGGGACTATGGCCAGACTTGGTCATATCCTTACGAGCAGCAATGGGAGTCTATACCTGTTGAGCAGTCATGTGAGTCCCTCGAGGACTCCTCAGAGTACAATGCCAAGCTCGACCAGGCCCTCGCTCTTTTAGCCTCCCAAGCGGCCCGTAAGAGCAATATTGAGTCCAAAATCGAGAACCTTGTGGAGCGCGTGCAAGCATTAGAGGATCGAGTTAACAATGTCACTCCCGAGCTCACTGCTCAAGGCGAATCTACACATAGGAATGAACCTCGGGAGGCTTCTTTGACATACGATGAAAAGCTTGACCTCATCCTTGCTCACATATCTGCCCAAGCCACTCGAGATGTAGAGATTGAGCTCGGGTGTGCTCGACTGAGTACACAAATGAAGATCCTTTCAGCACATATCGACTCAATCGAGGCACAAGTCAACGATCCCCACCTCATGCTTGACACTCAAGCCCGTGTGATGAAGCAAATGTGTGAGGCCGAAGAAGAAGATGATGAGCTCCAACGAGACGTTGATGTTATTTCAGAGGAGGAGATCCATGGGCTTGATTCCCAAGTCCCTCCTCCCACCTCTGAGTTGGAACATCCGTCTACGAGCCCGTTGCACTGTGTTACGAAGTGGATGAGATTCAGTTCGACTTGCTCCACAGATGAGCTTATATTTCTGGAGATTGACAACAGAGCTTGGGTGGGACAAGCTCTGCGTATAGAATTGAAGATTGCTCGTACCCGAGACCGTCTTATCAAGAACATAGTCACCCATATCCACCATGCCAGCCATCTCGCCAATCTTCCCATGCTACCACTTCTGGTAAATACGAAGGCATGGCACGATCGCCATTTCTTTCTGGACCCTGGTTAAGTCGTACTCAGGTTTCGTCAATCTAATGACGTTAAACAAGCGCTTCTTGGGAGGCAACCCAAGTGATTTATCGATTTCTTAGTTATTTTCGTTTTGCTTTTTAGTTTTATTCTTTGAATAATGGGAGTTTTGGAGTTCTGTGTTTTCCTTGGCAGGTACTGTTTGCGAGATTTTGGGTTGAGAGAGGGAGAATGTGTAATAGCCCAGTTCTGTATTAATAAAATGACAGTTTTTAGTTCCCAGTTGAACTATTTCTTTTTATTAATACTGCTCGTCTTGAGTTTCGAGCCCAGTTATCAGTTATTCAATCCCAGTTATTAATTCTGGTCCATTTATTTTTCAATGGATTTTATTCAGTCGGAATTAATTATTTCAGTTGACGAATAATCGAAACCGAGTATGTTCGATAAATCGTCTAAGTTAAGCCGTGTCCAGAACCGAGTCGTTCGGTCACGAGTATCGCGCCTAGTTCGCGCCTAGCCAATTCTCGAGCCCTAGTTGTCTCGAGTCTTGTTCGAGCCCTAGCCATGCTCATAGCCTTACTTAGAATATTTTCTAAGTATGAGATCATGTTTGTCAAGCCTTGGATGTTATTTCCTCGGTCTAGTATACCGCACCTAGTTCGTGCGTGGCCCCGAGATCACTCGCGCCTAGGGTTCGCGAGTTCGGGCCAAAGTCGTGCCGAGTCCGCACCAAGTCATGACCAAGTATTAAGGGGATTTTCTTAAGTCTGGTGGCACCTAAGTGTGGCCATTTTTCAGCCATAGGCAAGGGTTAGCCTCGGTCCAAGTGTATACCGAGCCCGAGCC
>BKCP01009403.1:4266353-4284664 GCA_008636005.1 Striga asiatica | reverse complement strand
GCGCCTGTCCGTGCCAGCCCGCGAGGTCTCAGCGCCAGTCGCGCCAGAGCACCTCCGACAGCGCCCGGCAGCGCTGTCCCAGTGTCATGCACGCGTGATCCCGAGCCAGTCGCTCGTACCACGCGGAGTCGACCTCGGGTCGTGCCAGCAGCGCACCCGAGTGTCCAGTGCCGTGCTGTAGTGACCCCGAGTCAGGTCCAGAGGCCTCGGGACGTGCCCAGCAGCACGCCCGAGTAGTCAGTTAGCCCGGGACGTGCCCAGTAGCATGCCCGCGTGCCCAGGGTCGCCCGGTAGCACCCTGACAGTGTTGGGTTCGCTAGTACCGTACGGGCTTTAAGCAGCGGAATTTAAAATTTTTCAAAGTAAGTATTTATCGTATAAATACAACACCCGTACATACTAATTGCGAATTAACTGATCGTCATCTTTAAAACATGCATCATATACAAATTTTGATTTGTTATATAAAATTAAGTACCAGTACAAATATTTACCGTATGTCTTGAACTCCTTCAACGACGATGTGGATTGTGGGAATCGGTTCTCAGTTTGATAACTTCAACGGATTGAGGTTACTCACTTTAGGAATCCAAGTGTCTTCCCTCTAAACGTATCCACCCTATGAAGCCCGGTTCCGACGACCTTCCTTCGCTAGTAGGAATGTATCGGTTTTCTTGTATAGGAATATGTATGAATTTTATTTTGGAAAATTTCAAGAACTCTTTCTTGATGTTTATGAAGAACTATTCTTCTTTCTAACACTTAGAAATTTTAGGAATGAATTTCCATTAAATGCAAAACCATTTTGCATCTATTTATACTAAACATTTTAGCATAAAATAATCATCATTTAGTAATATTTAAATAAAATCAGATTTTATTTAAATAATATTTACTAACTATTGACTTTGAATTTACTAACTATTGACTTTGAAAATAATAAATAATGTTAAGTGGTTCAAACCACCTTTAACCACCATTTTATTATAATCATATTTATTATTTTAATCCTTAAATCATATTTAAAGATAAAAATAATAATAGAATAATAAATCTTGAGAATCTTTTCAAGACTTTATTATTATATTCATTTTCTTAATTTACATCCATATTATAATAATCATATTATTATTATTTTGGTTTGGAAATTTAAAATCCAATTTTAAATTCCAACATATTAATTTAGTAATTACCTTAATTACTAAAGTAATATCCAAAATGTAATTAATCAATCTTATTGATTAATATATTTCTTTTAATTGATATCTAATCAAATTAGATTATGTCAATTAATTCTAACTCTTTAGAAATACAATTTTCACCTTTGTTCATAATAGGTGTGACCTTTTAGGTTCACCTTAATACTAGTAGTGGGTTTACAACTCTTTGTAATTTGAGTTAATCACATTAACTCTTATTCATGAATTAACCCTTTAATTCAAGAACCCACATATCATGGGAACACCTAGCAAGTAGCGTGAATCTAGTATTAAGTGAATAGCGAGTAAACCTATTCCGATTACAACTCCATACATGTAAAATCCTTTCGACATCTAATTTCCCGATTAAGTCTTGGGATGATTTTGTCGAAACCCAAATTGACTTAATAACTATGATTCTATTTCAAGTTTATTAACCCTGTTATGAATCACTATTCATCTCTGCCTTGGCCAAGGACTTTGGATTAATAACTATGAAACACATAGAAAATTCACTTATCTTCATAAGTGTCGAATCCTTTATTGGCCACTAACAAACTTCCATACATATTAACATAATACCCAACTTATCCCTTTAAACGATAGTGCTAGCTACCAAAAGGATAAATCAAAGTAGAATGTAATATGCACAAAGTTACCATTGTGCCTCAAGTCTTAGGATTAGTCATGTACTATTGTAACATGAAAATTCTTATTCGACTGAATAAATTCTTCATTAAGAATTTTCATACGGTCATGTTCAGTGAACTTGTTCTCTAACAAGCACCCACATAAATGTACTTACGTCTTACGCTAATGTTGATGGAATGCAACATTCTTGTCCAACAAGCGTACAAACTATGTACAAATCTTTTATGGATTATTCGATATCCCATCTCGAAACATCCATCGACTTGGAACTGTATTTAAGATCACGGCTTTCAAGATATATTCCATGATCACTGTTGTTGTCTTGAATTAACAACTTCAAATTAAGTACAGTTGATGTCAAGAAAATGAGGATAAATTTTTTTAAGTTTTATTGATTTTGCTCACAAGAGTACAGAAGTCGGTTTTAAGCTAAAAACCGAGATTGTCTTAAGTTCGTGTACAATGTGATCGAGAAAAGATCCTCGTACTATCATAAATTCTGCTATTTATAGTACGGTGGCTTTTGTCTTCTTCCTCGAAATGGATAGAGATGCATTTAATATTGAGCTGCTTTGTTTGAGGCGGCGGGAAGCATCAATGATTGCCTTTTTGTTTCGTTGGTCCAATCAGATGCTTCTAATGATTACTTTCTGTTGGAATATTCAAACTTTATAATAGTCGGTAGACTTCAAGTCGGTTTACTTGCGCTAGAGGCTTCAGATATCGGTACTTTTCTATAAGTCGGTAATTCTTTACAAGTCGGTAATTTGTTCCAATGTATACCGACTTGTAAGAAGTTCACCTTGGGAATTTATCTTTTCAATAATTCGATTAATTTTCCGCTTCAATCTCTGTTACTGGATTTGATATCAACAGTGAGGCCCCCGACATCAGTAAGTATTTGAGGCTTTTTAAATGATTGCTGATGTCGTTTGTTGTTTCACCTTATTCCGACTTGCTTTGCGTTGTCTGCCGACATGAGAACACTTGGTTCATTCGACACTTTACGGTATTTGATCTGACATGGCGGCTCTTAAAAGACGTGTCTGCATTAAATGGGTCCAACGGATACAATTTTGTAACGACATGGCGTTTCAGGATATGGCCACGTAAGGTAATAATTACTGTAACGTTATCTTTTGAAGATACGTCCGTTACACGCGCCGTTTCCGGATATTTCTAACGGTCATAAATCACAACCTATAAATTAAAGTCGGTTTCGAGGCGTAAAAAATTTCTGTACCTTTTGCTTCGATTTTTCTTGCGTTCTTTCAGCAATCTTCTCTTTACGTATTTTCTTTGCGCACTTGCTTTTTTTCTGTGATCTTTTCATCAATCCAGAGTTCTTCGAAAGTTTCGGTAAGAGTTTGCCTTAATCTTTCTCGTTTTCTTGTTCTGTTTCGAATTTTTTTTCTGTATTTTTCATCGATTTTGAAGATAAAGATGTCTGCACAAACTGAGAATAGCAGTAGCCGAACGATTTCGGATATTTCGATTTTCACCGATGAGCATTTGGAACTGCCTCTTGACTATTATCGGTGGGATCCTTTGTTAGTTAAACGATTGAATCTTAATAGAGACATCGTCGAGGTAGACCAAAAAGTCGAAGAAGATGCGATGTCGCTTCCCGACTATTGGAGACGTCCAGCTCGGCGATGGCCTGAACCAATTGATGAATATCGCGGCGAACCAAGCATCCTTACTGACGCCGATATCGTGATTCTTCGAGAGGAGGTCTACATTCCCTCGTCGGTTAAACTGTTCGCGCCATATCCAGGTGAAAGGATTACGTGTCCGCCTCCAGGTTGTGTTGGCGTATTTGCCGACTCGCTGAGGTCTGGACTTCGGTTTCCCCTCCCGGCTTTAATTACAGACTACTTAAGAAATTGGGGAATTGGTCTGTGTCAGATAGCGCCAAATTCATGGAAAAGAATAATCGGCCTTATGGTGCTATTGAAGGAGAAGGGTTGGGACATGCCGACCGTTGAAGAGATTAGGAGTCTGTTTTCGTTTCGGCGATGTACCGACAGACAAGTTGCTGATCCACTGATTTGCTATGCCTGTGCGGGTAGGCCTCAAGAGGGGTTGAAGATCGGTGACTTGATTTCCGACATTCCTGAGTCGCTCCATGGATTTCAGGAAGAGTGGCTATGGGTCGGAGGAGACTGGCAGACTCCAAAATTTTCAAAACCCTTAATTGATGGAATGACAATCCCCATCAATATTAATTCTGCAGTTTGTAAGTTTTTTGTTTGTCTTCGTTTTACCGAGTTTCTCTGACCTTGTTTATTTTTGTACTAACAGGTCTTGTTATTTGCAGCCAAAAGCAAGGGATCAAAACTCGGTCCGATTTTAAAGGAGAGGATCGCCGAGTTATTCAAATTGAAGAAGGCTCAACGCAGTTTTAAGTTGATTTTGAAGAACACGAGATTGAAAGCTGCTGGTCTTTGTCCCGAGATTTCTGACAGTTTGTTCCAACCAGGTAAGCTTGAATAAAATTTTTTGTTCATCTTATTTGAAGTCGGTTGTTTTCGGGACTAATAATATCGGTTTTGTATTTGCAGTTTATTATCCACTTATCGGGGTTCTCGGTTTCAAGACCACCCGTGACGCAAGAGCTTTCCGCCAAAGCAGTCCAAATTTAGATCTCCGAACCAAAGTCGGAAAAAGCAAGGAGTTACGTCTAACAGGAATGGGTCGCAAAAAGTTGGTGAAGGCGTACTTGGAAAACCCTATCATGAATCCACCGAGAACCGACGTTGGTGATGGTGCAACGTCGGCGACGGCGGTTGTAGTGCCCCAACCGAATCCTCTGGCTATTGCAGCCGAAGGTCCGATGGCCGCTATTGCCGCTGCCACTGCTACTGCACCCGAAGTCGAGCCGGTTGTTGAGGCTGCTCCAGTTGAAAATCCACCTTTCATCGATTTAGCCTCAGATGAGCCTGATGGTGGTCAGGAAGCTATTGTTGAGCACGAAGTGCCAGTTACTCGGGCGAGAAAGAGGCAAGCGGAAAGTGTTCCTGTAGCCGAGGAGCGGATGAAGAAGAGACACGATGCTGGTGATCGTGGAAAAAAGAAGAAGGAACCGATCGTGGATCGGTCTTTCTTGCCGATTGACGAAGAAAGATTTCTAAATTTCAAGCAGCCTCGGGAATCGGTCGAGAAATGGTTCTCAACCTTCGAGTCAGTTGAGATTCCTGAGATTTCGAGCTCAGTTGAACTGCCGAGTCACGTTATTGATGCTGCTCGGGTCCCTATGATGGCGTGGGATCCGAGAGCCGAGATCGGCGTGTCCTCTTTGGCGAGTGTTTATAAGTTCAAGTATGCAAAGGCTTGTCTGGGTCGTGCGCTTGTCAGTCTGGTAATGGCCGAGGATGATTTCCGTTTGAACGCGGCCCAGGTTGAAGAGAAAAAACATTCGCTTGAACTCAGAGATGGAGCTCTTGCATCTCTGAAGGAGGTTGCTGCAGCTAAGGAGAAAGAGCTGCAAGTTAAAATCGATGAGCAGACCGAACAGCTGACAATTGCTCAAGGAGAGATTGAGGCTTTAAGGGTTGATAAGGCTTCTCTTGATAATGATGTTCTGAAGCTGACGAGTCAGGTCATCACCTCCGAGCAGCGCGTAAAAATGCTTGAAGAGCAGTTATCTCGGTGTGAGAGTCTTCTTCGAAAGGAGCAGGAAGCTCATGAGGCAACTCGGAAGAGTCGGTCCGAAGTTGAGGAGTTGCTAAAGAAGGACCGAGATGCTCATCTGGTAAAACTCGGCAAATTGCAAGAGGAAAAGATTAAGTTCGCCGAGGAAAAGTATAATGACGGTCTCCGAGCCGGGAGGATCCTTGAGGCAGAAGCCAACCGACTCAAGGAAAAAGCAGAGTCCGACTCCGAAGACGAGGATCGTGAATTTGAGATGAACACTTGTCTCAACTTACGCTGGATGGTTGAGCGTTTTGACGACGGTTTGTATGGCATCGAGGAAGTTCGGCAATTCCTTCTGCACAAAATTCAAAGCCATAACTTCAATCCCTCCATTGCGACGACTCATATTGAAGCAGACGAAGACGAGAAAAATTTCTGCGAGGGCCTTCTTGCTTCTATCAGGGCCGAAGCCGGTTTTGAAATTTCTGAGTCGGGCCAAGAAAGGGAGGCTCGTCTTCGTCGCGCTTTTATCAACATGGTGCTCGAGGGTGAGAAGGAGAAGAAGTCGGAGCTTGCTAATGTTTATGTCAAGACTTTAGCTGAAGTGAGCTTGGAGGAGGAAATTGAGAAGATGACTCCCGAGCAACTACGTAAGTCGGTTGTGGCTTTCCTCGAGAGAAAAGTTGCGGAGCTGTCGCAGAAGGGTGATCAGTCTGAAGCGACCAAGTCATCTGAAGTCGGGGGAGAAGAGACAATTTTGGACAAGCATGTCCCTGTGACCCTTTCTGAGCTTGAACAGGCTGCCAAGGCTGAAGAGGATCGGGTCTTTAACATTATCAGCCGTATGATGTATGAGCAGATCATCAAGAATGATGCTGAAGAGGCGGCCAAAGAGGAAGATAATGCTGATATAGCCAAGGCAGCCGATGAAGATGGAGACAATGCCGGTATGGGCAAGACAGTTGATGAGTCGGCAAAGTCGACTTAGTAGTATTCGCTTGTTTTTGTTGTTTTTTTTTTTTTTAAAAAATTGTGTTCTCGGTATGTCGAGACACAATCTTTCTATTGTAATGGATTATATTATTATGAATGAAAATTTCGTTTCAAGTATTTCCATTCATAATTCATACCCAGCATGACATTTTACTTTCGCTGAATATTTCAAGTGTTAAGAAGTCGGCCAAACTTTAAATTTTTAAGTGGACACCATCTTTTGAGATGGGAACTCGGATATTATCTTATTTCAAACCAATCTTCAGGATTTGAATTTCAAGACAATCCGATATTAATTTTACTGAGTCCATAACCTTCCCAAGTCACTGTACTTTGGTATTCGAAGGTTATTAGTTTGGTCGAAAAGATATAACTTACCGAATTAATAAGGCTCAGTTTAAATTTGAAATATCTTATAAAAATTTTAAGCATTAGTCTTGTCCAAGTTATAAGCTTGGCTATATAAAGACCAACAGTATACCGAGTTAAAATATCTCGGTTCTTTTGAAGAAATGATGCATTAGTCTTGTCCAAGTTATAACCTTGGCTAAATAAAGACTAATGATATGCCAAGTTAAAGTATCTTGGCTCTTTTAAAGAGACTCTTTAGCACACAAATTCATTATATACATCAAAATGTGTACAGAGTCATTGTTACATCAAGAACATTCACTGGAAATATTTCTTCAGGTAAACAGCGTTCCATGGATATGGAAGAATAAGTCCATCTGGTTTTTCGAGTCGGTAAGCACCTTTTGGAAGTACTTGACTGATCTTGAATGGTCCTTCCCACTTCGGTTTTAGAGGCCCCGAATCTGGTCCAGTAATTCTTTTAAGTACCAAGTCGCCGACTTGAAATGATCGGGGCTTCATCTTCGAGTTGATATATTTTTCACTTTTCTGTTTGTATGCAGCATTTTTAAGTTCTGTCATAAGACGAGTTTCGTCCAAAAGATCCAGATTGGCTTTCAGGTTTTCTGAGTTGGTTCCATCTTGAAACTTTGTTACCCGATAAGTTGGAGATCCGAGTTCGACAGGAATGACTGCTTCTGCTCCATAAGTTAGAGAAAATGGTGTTTCTCCCGTTGCATGGCTAACTGTTGTTCTATAGGCCCACAATACATGTGGTAATTCTTCAGGCCATGATCCTTTTGCTGCATCAAGTCGAACTTTTAAGCCAGTTTTGATGATTTTATTGATTGCTTCGACTTGTCCATTAGATTGAGGATGATATGGCGAAGAAAAGAAGTGTTTAATCTGATATTCTTCGCAGAGGGCTTCAAGTTGTTTTCCTTCGAATTGTCGACCGTTGTCGGTTATTATTGAAGTCGGTATACCGAACCGGCATATGATCGATTTCCAAACAAAGTCCACTACTTTCTGTTCGGTTATCGTAGTTAATGGTTCAGCTTCGGCCCACTTGGTAAAATAATCGACTGCGACGATAGCGAATCGAACACCGCCTTTTGCAGTTGGTAGTGGACCGATTAAATCGATTCCCCATCTGGCAAATGGCCACGGACTATAGATCGATTTTAAAGATTCTGGACTTTGATTTACATTTGGGGAGAATATTTGACACTTCACACATTTACGTACCCAATTCATTGCATCTGCTTTCAAAGTCGGCCAATAATATCCTTGTCGAAGTATTTTGTACGCTAATGTTCGTGCTCCATGATGATTTCCACAAATTCCTTCATGGACTTCTTCAAGGACATATCGTGACTCTGGTTCAGTTATGCATTTTAGCAAGGGAAGAGAGTATCCTCGTTTGTAAAGAATTCCATTATCCAGTGTGAACCGAGCAGCTCGTATGCGAAGAGTTCGAGCTTCTTTCGGATTTTGAGGTAAAGCTCCTGTTTCCAAGTACGTTATAATCGGTGTCATCCAAGTCGGTGATTTCTGTAACTCGGTATGTAAGACCTCGGGTATTGAAATAGAAGGCACCTCTTGATGACCGACTTGGACGTATTCGACATCTTCCAATCCGGTACTTGATGCAAGTTTGGACAGAGCATCAGCTGGAACATTTTGTGAACGAGGAATATGTTCCAACCGAATATCAAATCGAGACATCTTCTGCTTTACGAGCGTCAAATATGGAAGTAGCCGAGGTTCTTTCACTTCAAAATCCCCACGGACTTGATTTACTAGCAATTGTGAGTCGGAGAATACCTTTAACTTCTTTACATTCATGGAGTCTGCAAGATTTAATCCAGATAAGAAGGCCTCATATTCGACTTCATTATTTGTTGCTGGAAAGAGGAACTTGACAGAATGACAAAACATCTTGTTCTGAGGGTCAATAAGAATGATTCCTCCTCCAGCTCGATGTTGAGTTAAAGAGCCATCAACATACAACGTCCATGATTGAACTTCATTGATTGTCTCGATTGCAGGGGTAAACTCGGCAATAAAGTCGGATAAAGCTTGAGCTTTTATTGCAGTTCTCGGTTTGTAATGAATATCATATTGACCGAGTTCTATGGCCCATTTGATTAGTCTTCCCGATGTATCAGGTCGGTGTAAAATCGACTTCAAGGGATAAGAAGTAAGTATCGTTATTGAATGTTCTTGGAAATAAGGACGTAACTTTCGAGCAGCGATAACAAGGGCATATGCCAACTTTTCCATCGCCGGGTATCGTAATTCGGCTTCATGTAAGGCCTTACTGATATAGTAGATTGGATACTGTTGACGCCCTTCTTCACGAATAAGAACGGCACTGATTGCAGAGTCACTTACCCCCAAATATAGATATAACATTTCTTCGGGAATCGGTTTCTGTAAAGTCGGGATTTGAAGGAGTGTTTCTTTTATTTTATCCAGAGCTTGTTGACATTCTTCTGTCCACTCAAAGCATTTGCCTTTCTTTCTAGATTCAAAAAAGGGTTTGCATCGATCTGTTGACTTTGATAGGAATCGATTTAAAGCAGCAAGTCGGCCGGTAAGGGCTTGAACTCCTTTTACCGATGTGGGAGGCGAGAGATTCATAATTGCCTTTATTTTCACTGGATTGGCTTCAATACCCCGTTGAGTGACGATATATCCCAAGAATTTTCCAGAACCGACTCCAAAAGTACATTTCTTTGGATTAAGCACCATTGAATATTCTCTGAGAATGTTGAACATTTCCTGTAAATGATCAATGTGGTCGGCTGCATGAACCGACTTGACTAACATGTCATCCACGTAAACTTCCATGGTATGCCCGATGAGTTTGGCAAACATTTTGTTAACCAGCCTTTGATATGTGGCCCCAGCGTTTTTAAGACCGAACGGCATCATAGTATAACAATATAATCCTCGGGCTGAATAAAAAGAAGTATGTTCTGCTTCTTCAGGGTCCATAGGAATCTGATTGTAACCCGAATAGGCGTCCATAAAGCTCATTAATTCATGTCCAGCTGTGGCATCTACCATGTAATCGATATGTGGTAAAGGGTAACTGTCTTTGGGACAGGCTTTATTTAAGTCGGTAAAATCAATGCAAAGTCGCCATGCACCGGAACTCTTTTTCACCAGAACAGGATTTGACACCCAAGTCGGGTATTTCGTCTCTTGAATGAACTTGTTATCAACCAGTTTTTGAACTTCTTCTTCAAGAGCTTTCTGTCGATCAGGACCGAGTTTGCGTCGTTTTTGGACCACCGGTTTAATTGTTGGATCCAAATTAAGTCGATGAGAGGCGACCTTTGGATCAATTCCTTTCATATCCTCGTGTTTCCAAGCAAATACATCGGAATTGGTTTTGAGGAACTGAATGAGCCGAGTTCGTATTGGTTCTTGAAGATTGGCCCCAATTTGCACCGACTTGTGACAAACTGGATCATCGATGAATATTATCTCGACCTCTTCTGATGGTTCGGCTCGTTCAAGTTTGCTTTTCTCCTTAAATTGAATTCGAGGATCAAGTACATCTTCTTCTTTAATTGGCTCTTTTCCCGGACGTCTCCCACGATCACAAATCAAATCGTTGTTTGATTTCGCAGGATCAAGTTCCATCTCGGTATTGCATGATTCCGAGTTGATGAATGTTGAATTTTCTTGACTTTCTTCGATATCCTCCATCATATGTACGGGCATACAGGGTTCATGCCAGGGTTTAACCCATACCATTCCGCGAGCTTCGTATTGGTCTCCATAATGAGTTCCTTCTCCATTATTAGTAGGAAATTTCAGAGCATAATGAAATATTGATACAGCTGCACGAAGCTTGTATAAAGCAGTCCGTCCAATGATGGCATTATATTGATTTTTAAGATCCATCACCTTGAATGTTTCCATAATAACTTTGGAAGCTTGTCCAGGGATTCCAAACCGAATTGGCATAGTGATTTCGCCAAGGGTTGTCGTTATGGTTCCATTAAAGCCTTGTACTTGATCCTTACAGGGTTTTAGCTCGGCTAGATCGATTCCCATTTGTTCAAATGTACGTAACATCATGATACTTGAATATGCTCCGGTGTCCACCAACATACGATGTATCGGTATTCCACAGATGGGTGCCGTGATTATTAAGGGATCAGCATGAGGGTGAGCAAAATAACTTGCATCATCAACATTGAATGTGATCGGGCAATTGTTCCGAGCATTAATTTTATCTCGGAGGTCAGTAGTTAAAACTGTTTTACCCGAGTTAAAAGCTTTTCGAGCATACGCTTTTATTTGCCTCCGTGATTCCAACGTTGCATTGCTGCTGTTGTTGACCCGAGGTACATGGTGTGAGTTGTCAGGATTATAGTATCCCCCTCGACACATCATTTCAGTCGAATCTCTTTCTCTTTGATTCGTCATGTATATTTCTTTCTCATTTGATCTCACCCGTTTTGGATTAATTGGACGCTCTTCATCGTCTTCATCGTCTGGTAAATCAGGCATTCTTCCTTTTCGTTTGTAATCAACATTCTTGGCAAATCTTTGGACTTGAGGATGTCCAATAAGTCGCAACAAGGCAGAAAGTAAACCGAGACATTCATCAGTATTATGACCTGCCGACTTATGGTATGAACAATATCTCGTTTTATCAAGTTTTTCTTCGGGTGTTCTGATAGGTCGAGTATCAGGGAGAATTCCTTTCCCTTTTAATTCTTCAAATATTGTTGCTGCTCCTGCCGAGAATACCGTCTGGTAGCTGGATTTAACTTCATTAAGATATTTAGTTCTGGCTTCTTGCACTTCGGGGATTTTTGGATTCCCGAATCGAGACTTATTCGGCTTGAAAAATTTATTTTTCTTCTTTTTTGATTCTTGCCCGACTTCCGGCTTTAACGAGGAAAAGTCGATATTAGGAACCGACATTGATTCTTCGGCTAAAATATGCTGTTGAGCCCGAGCTAGAAAGTCTTAAAATGAAGTCGGTTTATTTTGACATATACTCCATCGAAACAACGAGTTTGGCTTCAATCCGGCTATGGCTGTGACCAATAGCGTTTCGGGATGGTATTGCTCCATATTTTGTATGCGTTCGTTGAACCGAGTAATGTAATCTTTCACGCTTTCATCATCTTTTTGTACAATATTTGCGATTGACTATTTGGGAATTAAGGATACTCGAGCCCCGATAAAATGAGAGCGAAAAGCCGTTCTCAACTGCTGCCATGTGGAGATTGAATACCGAGATAGAGAATGATACCATTTTTGAGCTCGTGGTCCTAGAGTTAAGGAAAACATCCGACACCTGAGTGCTTCATTCGCTCCATGAAGATCCATCCAAGATGTGTACTGACCAAGATGAGCATCAGGATCGGAAGTTCCATCATATAAGCCGATTTGCGGAACTTTCACTTTAGTCGGAATAGGCTCTCTAGTTAAATGAGGGGCTAAAGGAGTTCCAACCTCTTGATACGTCTCTTCTATCATTGGAGTTCGTCGTGGTGGTCCTCCATGTTCGTCTTGGCAAGTTTCTAGCTCAGCAATTCTTTTTCTTAACATCTCTAACTCTTCTGATTCGCGTCTTTGGCGATTCCTTTCAATTAAGCGACGTAACTCATTTTGCCCACGACGAGCATGGGTTTGTTTAAGAGTATGTCGTAAATCAGAAGGCTGATCATGTCGTGATAGTTCTGGTAACGACGGAGTAGGCTGTCGTGGTCGATGTCCAGAATGGCTTTCTGCAGTTGCTTCTGATCGTGCTGGTTCTGGAACTCGAGTTTGTACCGGAACTACCCCACGATTTTGAGTTGTTGCCTCATGTTGTGATTCATGTGTATGTGGATGGGAAGTGGCATGTGATGTTGCAGGGATATTATTTCTTCGTGGAACTGGAGTTGAGCGAGTTTGAGGATTAGCCGCTGTGGTTGATTCTATTCTTGTTCGTGCCATAAAATCAGTTAAATTTTTCAAGAACTCTGGATCTTGAAATAGAGCTGAATAATCAATTGACGTAGATGGCACGGCAGAAGTTCCGGTTGTATGAGTTGGGTGACGATTGATCCCAAGGTCTGGATTACGTTCATTTCGTCCAGAATTCGACATCTTTTACGTATTGTTTACAAGACAAACAATCAAAACGGAGGTGGCCCTCCTTCTAGCGCCAAACTGTTGTTGTCTTGAATTAACAACTTCAAATTAAGTACAGTTGATGTCAAGAAAATGAGGATAAATTTTTTTAAGTTTTATTGATTTTGCTCACAAGAGTACAGAAGTCGGTTTTAAGCTAAAAACCGAGATTGTCTTAAGTTCGTGTACAATGTGATCGAGAAAAGATCCTCGTACTATCATAAATTCTGCTATTTATAGTATGGTGGCTTTTGTCTTCTTCCTCGAAATGGATAGAGATGCATTTAATATTGAGCTGCTTTGTTTGAGGCGGCGGGAAACATCAATGATTGCCTTTTTGTTTCGTTGGTCCAATCAGATGCTTCTAATGATTACTTTCTGTTGGAATATTCAAACTTTATAATAGTCGGTAGACTTCAAGTCGGTTTACTTGCGCTAGAGGCTTCAGATATCGGTACTTTTCTATAAGTCGGTAATTCTTTACAAGTCGGTAATTTGTTCCAATGTATACCGACTTGTAAGAAGTTCACCTTGGGAATTTATCTTTTCAATAATTCGATTAATTTTCCGCTTCAATCTCTGTTACTGGATTTGATATCAACAATCACCATCTCTATGCGCAACCATACCTTATAACCATAAGTGATCTAGGGAGTTTATCTTAAGTGCAATTATAAGATAAATGCTTTCTCTTAAGATAAAGAAATGCCTTATTCATAATATAATTCCAATAGACTGTATTTACAAGTAGAATACGTCCAATTAGATTGGAACGCCGGGTACCCTACTCTAACAATCTCCCACTTGCCCTAGTTCCAATCACTCATGTATCTAAGACCCATCTTCTCAAGATGTCCTTCGAACACTTTCTGTGATAAGGGCTTAGTTAAGGGGTCTGTAATATTTTCTGCTGAGTCGACTCGCTCCATTACGACGTCGCCTCTACCAATGATTTCTCTAATCAAATGGTATCGTCTCATAATGTGTTTGGATCTTTGATGAGATCTTGGCTCCTTTGCTTGTGCAATAGCCCCATTGTTATCACAATAAATCATTATTGGATCAACAACAGATGGTACTACACCCAACCCTTGAATGAAGTTCCTTATCCAAACAGCTTCGTTTGCAGCATCAGATGCAGCAATATATTCAGCCTCTGTCGTAGAGTCAGCAATCGTTTCTTGTTTGGAACTTTTCCAACTAACTGCTGCTCCATTCAGAGTAAATAAGTATCCAGACATGGATTTATAGTCGTCTTTATCGGACTGAAAACCAGAATCAGTAAGCCTTCTAGTTTCAGTTCTCCATTGCCGTATACCATAAAGATATCCTTAGTCCTTCGTAAATACTTAAGAATCATCTTAACGGCTTTCCAGTGTTCTTCACCTGGATTAGACTGATATCTGCTCGTTACACTAAGTGCATGAGCCACATCAGGTCTTGTACATAACATTGCATACATAATGCTACCAATAGCTGATGCATAAGGTATATGACTCATCCGTTCTCTTTCTTCAGGTGTCTTTGGAGACATCGTCTTAGAAAGAGAAATCCCATGACTCATTGGAATATATCCTCGTTTGGATTCTTCCATGCTAAACCGTTGTAGCACCTTATTTATGTACGTCGACTGGGATAGTCCGATCATCCGTTTAAATCTATCCCTATAGATTTTTATCCCTAGGATAAAGGATGCTTCTCCCAAGTCTTTCATGGAAAACTGTTTTGACAACCATGTCCTAGTTGACTGCAACATCCCTACATCATTCCCAATGAGTAGGATGTCATCAACATATAGAACAACAAATGTAACTGCACTCCCACTAACCTTCTTATAAACACATGGTTCATCCGGATTCTTATGAAAATCAAACGTTTTGATCGTTTCATCAAACCGAATATTCCAACTCCTCGAAGCTTGTTTAAGTCCATAAATAGACCTTTGAAGTTTACAAACCATTTGTTCACTCCCATTGGATATGAAACCTTGCGGTTGTTTCATATAAATGTCTTCCTTAATATTTCCATTAAGAAAAGCAGTTTTCACATCCATTTGCCATATCTCGTAGTCATAATACGCAGCTATGGCTAGCAATATCCGAATAGATTTAAGCATTGCTACTGGTGAAAAAGTTTCCTCATAATCAACACCTTGTTTTTGAGTATAACCTTTAGCAACCAGTCTTGCTTTAAAAGTATTTACTTCTCCATCTACACCACGTTTTCGCTTGTAAACCCATTTACAACCGATAGGTACTATACCTTGAGGTGGGTCAACCAAAGTCCATACTTGGTTTGAATACATGGAGTCTATTTCGGTTTGCATAGCTTCTCGCCATTTATCTGAGTCAATATCCGATATTGCCTCATCATAGCTTATTGGATCATTATCCAAAAGGAATCCCTCTTTATTGTTATCTAACAATAGGTACAGCCTCTCAGGCGCCCTAGAAACCCTTTCGGATCTCCGAAGAGGTTGTGTTTCAGATGGTCCAGTCTCTACTGGTATGTTTTCTGTGGTACTTAGTGGAATTTGTGGTTGTTCTTCATTAAGTTCTATGAGTCCGCTATTCTTTGAGATGAACTCTTCCTCTAAGAATACAGCATTTCTCGAAACAAACACCTTTTGTTCAGAGGGGTCATAGAAATAGTATCCAATAGATTCTTTTGGATACCCCACAAATTTACATAAGATGGATCTCATATCCAACTTACCTCCCACTAACTGCTTCACATAAGCAGTACAACCCCATACTTTTAAATATTTGTACGAGGGTGTTTTGCCACACCATATCTCATAAGGTGTGCTGGGTACAGCTTTACTCGGCACTGTATTTAAAATATGTGCTGCTGTTTCTAAGGCATAAACCCAGAATGAAAGAGGTAAACTAGTGGAACTCATCATCGTTCGAACCATGTCTAACAGTGTTCGATTTCTCCTTTCTGAAACCCCATTGAGTTGTGGAGTTCCAGGAGGTGTCCACTGTGAGATAATCCCATTATCCCTTAAATAATCAAGAAACTCATTAGTTAAGTATTCACCTCCCCGATCCGATCGAAGAATTTTAATACTACGACCAATTTGTTTCTCCACTTCATTTCTGAATTCTTTGAACTTTTCAAATACTTCATATTTGTACCTTAATAGGTATACATAACCATACCGTGAATAATCATCAGTAAATGTTATGAAATAGTGATAGTTCCCCATAGCACTAACATTTAGTGGTCCACATACATCTGTATGGATCAAATCCAACAGACCTTTAGCTCGCTCCACTTGTCCAACAAATGGTGATTTTGTCATTTTACCTTTAAGACATGATTCACAAGTAGGTAACCTTTCCTCTCCCCTAAGGTCGAGTTTTTGTCCTAATTTGTGAATCCTCTTTTCAGATATATTACCTAATCTAGCATGCCAAATTGTGAATGAACTATGATTATCTAATTTCCTTTTATTTTGTTGAATGGTTAGGATAGGACTTTCTGGTGTAATGGTATATAAACCATTTGTCAAGTTTCCTGAATATATAAAAGTTGTATTTTTGAAAATAGAACATATTCCATTTTCAATGACAAACTTAAAACCTTCCTTATCCAATATTAGAATAGAAATAATGTTTCTTATAATATCAGGAACATACAAACAATTTGAAAGACAAACTTTTACACCATTATTTAAAGCCAGATAAACAGTCCCAATAGCTTTGGCAGCAACTCTTGCTCCATTGCCCATCCTTAGGATTGTTTCTTCACCTTCTAGCTTATTACTTCTTGCCATCATCTGCAAATCATTGCAAATATGTGAGCCACAGCCGGTATCTAATACCCAAGAAGAATCATTAACTGATAAGTTAACTTCAACAAAATAAATACCTGAACTCTTCAGGCTTGCAAGATACTCCTTGCAGTTCCTCTTCCAGTGCCCAGTTTTACCACAATGATAACATTCGTGATTCGACTGAGGATTAACCTTTTCCTTGTTCTTCCCTTTGTCATTATTTGCCTTCTTGTTGGATTTGTTGGGAACCTTTCCCTTCCCCTTCCTCTTCTTAGACTGAAAAGTCTGCGCTTTGGAAGTGAATCCAACGAGAAGCACCGGCTTATCCTTTTTAGTTGTGGATTCAGCCGTCTTTAACATGTTGACTAACTCTGGCAGAGAAATCTCCATATTATGCATGTTAAAGTTAACGACAAAGCTGTCAAATGAAGGAGGCAGAGATTGCAGCACGAGGTCCACATAGAGTTCATTATCCATAATAACTCCAAGGGACGAGAGCTTTTCCACAAGAGCTATCATCTTCAGCCCATGATCATGGACTGAAGAGCCCTCGGTCATACGACATCTGAAAAGTTCTTTAGATGTTTGATATCTAATCTGCCGCGTCCTATCACCATACAACTCTTGTAGGTGAAGGAGAATTTCAGAAGCGTTATCTAATAACTCGTTCTGTCTCTGTAGCTCATTAGACATGGATGCTAACATGTAGCACCGAGCTTGAAGATTGTCATCAACATGACGCAAGTAGGCTCCATACTCTTCAGCAGTCTGATCCTCCGGTGGAGGCGGAGGAGATGTATCCAATACATACTCCCGCTTCTCAGACTGAAGAACAATCTTGAGGTTCCTCAACCAATCGTTGAAGTTGGGTCCAGTTAATTTATTATGTTCAAGGATACTCACGATTGGATTCTTAGCCATTTTAGTAGTTTGATCTACAAAAATAACAAACGAAGCAGAAAATAATTAGACTATGGAATTCATATTCATTTAATATTAGGTCTTTAACATTAAATGTCTCCCACTAATTTAATTAGAACCCTAATTTAATTATGAAAATCTCTATTTCCATAGTGGGCTTGAAGTCCAATATAAATATTCCATATCCCAAGTTTATGAGTACGCATGGAATGTTTATATCGGTAATCAATTTTTGATAATTGTATCTCGTATACAACCTTCAAGATATTTTGCCTCACTTTTCCTTATATACCTCAATTTTATGACCGTATATATTACTCGGTGTCAAATCAAACCCATCAAACATACATGATAACGACCCATCAAAATGTCCCACGACTCATGGTCAACACAAAGAGGAATCCGTCTCATGTGTATCGATATAGTTAGTAGAGTTCACAGCTTTCAACACAAAACCACCCCACGACTCATGGTCGGTGATAAAGCATCGTAGCGTCTCATGTCATCTACTTTTGATGGAAGGCCGGGATTAATAAGTTCCAACTTATTTTTATCCATTATTGATTTGATATGGAATTAATCAAATTAATCCGTTTGGGTTCCTTGATCTCATCGATTACCATCTT
>BKCP01009403.1:4221118-4260300 GCA_008636005.1 Striga asiatica | reverse complement strand
TCTGGGGAGTTGTTTGTCCCATTTTTGTTGCGTTTTTCGTGTTTATTTTATCTTTCTTTTTCTCCCATTTTAGGTCGTTTATTTAGTTTTTAGTTCGTTTCGTGTTTTATTATGTGTTTTCCTTCATTTTGAGTCTTTAGGTGTTTTTCGTTTGTTTTTTCGGTTTTCTTTTGTGTTTTGTCGTTTTTGGTGTGTAGGTCGGGAGCTTCGGGAGAATTTTCTCTTCAGTAAAAATTGGTTTTGACGGCATAATTTGATAGATGGGTTCGTTAGCTACCCGTAGGAAAAAACGGAACCCAATTCCGAGTTCGGACGAGCTCAAACGAGGCCAAAACGTAAAGTGGCGCAGTGCAGCCCGAGTCGCGACTGGGCCGACCCTGTTTTTATTTTTGCTCGTTTTTACTCGTTTTAGCTCCGTTTTTGGCGCACTATATATCAAAACGATCCTTAGACTCGTGGGAACAATCCCCAATATCGTTCCTTTAAATTTTTCTCTCCAAAAACTCAATATTGTTAGGATAAATTTCTCCGCTTTTCTTTTTTTTCTCTCATGCTTGGATTGTTGGACACAAAGATATTTGGATTGAAATCTTGCAACTCTTAATCCGATTGTAAGTTTTTCAATTCTATTTTATTATTGTTGATTGGTTTTATGTTCTTAATTTTGGTTAACATGAAATTGAATCTAAGCATGAGGTAATCCATTCACCTAGGGTTAGGGATTTTGATTCTTGTTTTGAATTATGAGGAATGTGTTTTGTTCAATCTATACGAGTTGTGTGAATTATATGGTTAGTTAATTGATCACCATTCTAACCTAGTTAATCGACGTTTAGAACCGAGAGGGGAGACGTCGGTCGATTTAGGCTTGTATAGAGTAGACATGTTCGTAAAGGTATTGTCTATGTGTTGCTTGTTTGAATAAGTTTATCGTTTATGTTTGTGCTCTTGTTACGAAGAGTTATTGAGCATAGCCCTCTAGACGTGTAGGCTTGTGTAATCTCATAACCGAACAAATAAGCGTTCAACATAGTTTAAGACTTGATGAGATTTCCAAACCCCTAGAACTTCTTCTTTTTCTCTAGAAATTTAATTGTTATTTCTTTAAATTGTTTTTCTAGTTCTAGCTTGTTTTAGTTGATTCCCCAAATCAATCGTGATTAGAGTGTTTAGGACTTATTTTCTTTTTGTGTGTGATCAAGACCAACGCTAAATTCCGAACCGTCTTCCTCGAGAGATCGACCCTGGGAATGAATCCTTCGATTCGGTACTCGGTAAAAATATATTTTGCTACAACACCCCGCAGCCCAGCGATGAGGCCCATGGTCATCGGCCCAGGGGTCCGCTTGCGATGGCCCGTGTTAGAGAGCCCAAGAAAAGGCCCAGTGTGGACGGCCCGAGAAGCCCAGATTCCATTTGCTCCAGCATGCAGGCCGCATCCAGCCCGCGTGGCCCGCTCCTGGCCCGCGTGCAGTCGGCTCACCAGCCCACGCTTACCACAGTATGAGCCCGCGAAAGCCCGCTTCCCAGCCTAGCATCCGACCCAGAGTCTAGCCCTCGTGCGGCCCACTTTCCCCCAACCTCTACCAGGCTCAATGTCGTGGCCCAGCAGCCCGTAGGTGGCCCGTTGAGCACCTAAATCACCTCCAGCTTGGCCCAGTGCGTGGAGAACGTCCCCAAGAGGCCCAAACTGGGCCCAAACAGCCCCCAAATCGGTCTAGATGGTCTAAAAGTTGTCCAAACTGGCCTAGCTCGGTCCAACAGCCCTATTTGGTGCCCAAGAATAATTTGGGATGATTCAACGCAAACGGGGAGGTAAATTTGAGATAGTATTTCTTGTGGCAAAGGTATGTGGCTTATCTAAATTGGGAGGATTTTTAAATTGCTGAAAAGTGGAGAAATTATTTGGAGAGTGGACTAATTTATTCGTGGAGAATATATTCAATTTATTCGTGCAAAATTATTTGATTTATCTGTGGAGCTTATTTGATATATTTGTGGAGTATTATTTGGTTTATGCATAGAGAATATTTGATATATTCGGAGAAATTACATGATATATCTGTGGAGATTACTTGATTTAGTTGTGGAGTAATATTGGAGTTATTTGTGGAGCACTATTTAATTTGTTCGAGGAGAACTATTTGATTTGTGCGTGGAATTATTTGATTTGTTCGAGACAACATTTAATTAGTTCGAGGAGAATTATTCAGTTTATTCGTGGAGATATTTGATTGGCTCGAGGAGATATTATTTGGTTTATTCGTGGGATATTTGATTTGTTTGAGGGGATATTATATGATTTATCCGTGGAGGTATTTGATTTATTTGTGGAGAAATTATTTTATTGAAAATAAATGCGGGTCGTGGTTTCGGATTGCGGATATCTTGTGATTATGATTGACGTATGTTTGATGCATTTGTCACTTTTATGGCATGTCATTGCTCGAGCATGTATTAAATCGAGGAGATGGTGGTGTTTGTATTTGATCTCTTATTTTTCTTGCGTGGAGAATTGCAAAATGGATGACGTGAATATAATGTGGATAATGGTATCTCTTTGAATTCTTGTCGAGGAAACATCGAAATAACCCGAGTCTCGACAAGCTATGGTGGACGAGTTGTGGATTTTTGAGCGAGCATGGATCCATCAAAGCAGGATGATAATGAGGGACGAGTCTGGATGGTGCCGATCGCAGGTGGCAATTTTAGAGGCAGAAATCATTCTCTTTTGAAGAGGTTGGATAATTGGGAGTGGCATTCTTAACCTTTAGGTATAAAATTGATTTCAACTCTTGTCGATGGTCAAGATCGACTGACACTATTTTGTGACATATGGAGTCTCTTAGCATTCTTTTCTGGGAGGAATGTTAATTGTTTGAAAATTTTGGGTGAAATGTTGCTGATATTATGGTGTATATGGATTTGTTTAGCATTATTATTCAGGTGACTAACAAAATGCAGAAAATGAGGTATACATGGAGCCTTGAACAAAAATCTGGAATGACTAAGGCCTTCGGGCTGGCCAGTCTCGAGTCGTCAGGACTAATGAGCTCGGTATCGGAAGTAACTCATTTGAATTTTTGATTGGTGCTTTCGTTTAATGTTTATTTGTAGCTGCAGAGTATGGTTTTTTGTAATTGTCTGTTGAATTCATGGCTTTGTGAAATTCTAGTCGATTGTACATTTGAGTGGGTGTTTGTGCGATTTCATATCGTGGTAAAAAGACATGCATTTTGATTGAGTTGTGGTATACAAGCATATGGACCAATATGATTGTTTTTATTTATTAATCTCTTGTTAATATCACTATCGGGATTGCAAATTGGATGATGTGGATAAAATACGACTAATGGAATTTGTTAGATTCTTGCTGAGAAAAATGCATGAGCAGGTGGACTGGATATTGATTAAGGTGAGGAGTGGAAAGCATAGAGCAAACAGCAACTCAGGTCGTCATGTACAGACAGGAAAAGGAGTTTGAAAATCAAGCTCGATTTTTTTTATCTTGTTCGATATAACTATGCATTTGATGGGACTAACGAAAATGATCAATTATTATTCTATCTCGTGGTCTTTGGTGTATTTTCTTGTCGACCTCAGTGGCAGGTCGAAGTGTTCGAGCAATGCGAAGAAAAGAATCCACCATGATTAAGTTCTTCGGCCTGAGTGGTCGCATGTAACGACCACTCCTTCGAGGGTGGACATGTGTTCGAAGACAAAAATCCACCATGACTAAGGCCTCCGGGTTGGGTGGTCGCATGTAACGACCACTCTTTCGAAGGTGGACATGTGTTCGAAGACAAAAATCTACCATGACTAAGGCCTCCGGACTGGGTGGTCGCATGCAACGACCACTCTTTTGAGGCTGGACATGTGTTCAAAGACAAAAATCCACCATGACTAAGGCCTCCGGGCTGGGTGGTCGCATGTAATGACCACTCCTTCGAGGGTGGACATGTGTTCGAAGGCAAAAAATTCACCATGATTAAGGCCTCCGGGCTCGGTGGTCGCATGTAAGGACCTCTCCTTTGAGGATGGACATGTGTTCGAAGACAAAAATCCACCATGATTAAGGCCTTCAAGCTGGATGGTCGCATGTAACGACCACTCTTTCGAGGTGGACATGTGTTCGAAGACAAAAAAATCCACCATGATTAAGGCCTCAGGGCTGGGTAGTCGCATGTATCGACCACTCCTTCGAGGGTGGACATGTGTTCGACGACAAAAATCCACCATGACTAAGGCCTTCAGGCTTGGTGGTTGATCCTAGTATTGGGTCGTTGAAGATATGGAGCCTGTCGGAGACCTTAGAGGCAGGTCGATTGTTTTTACCTGATTTGGTGTATGGTTGTGATTTTGTTGAAATTGTTTTTCGACCTCAATGGCAGGTGGATGGAGTTAACTTGAATTAGTTCACAGAGTCACGGAGATTATTCGAGGACCTCGGTGGCAGCTCAATGGTTTTTACCTGATTTTTGTTTTGTGGAATTCGGCCTTCGAATTCGGTGTGGTGTCAGGACATTCGGTTTTCGAGAGGAAAAACAGCAGGGTTGAATTTCAAATTTTGAACTGAGGGGGCGATGATAGGACGAAGTGGTAGAAAAGGTTTATCTTTGAATGAAGAGAGCTCGAACATGGTGGTCGAGAAACAATAGACGTGAGTTCAAATTTTCAAATTCAAGACTTCGGGGATTGATCGAGGAAATCTACAAAAGTAAGCAGATCGGGAGATAGGAAAGGAGAGTCGACATTGCCAAATGAGGAGCATAGAAATCTGCTCTAGGAATCAAGGTTCGACCCCAGTGGAGGGTCACTCGGTTTTCGACCTCAGTAATCGTTCAACTTTTGGTGTTCGACTCCAGTGGCAGGTCTCTCGGTTTTCGACCTCAGTGGTCGTTCAACTTTTGGTGTTCGACCCCAGCGGCGGGTCACTCGATTTTCGACCTAAGTGGTCGTTCGACTTTCGGTGTTCGACCCCAGTGGCGGGTCATTCGGTGTTCGACCTCAGTGGTCGTTTGGCTTTTTGTGTCCGATCCCAGTGGCGGGTCTCTCGGTTCTCGACCTCAGTGGTCGTTCAGCTTTTGGTGTTTGACCCCAGTGGCGGGTGTCTCGGTTGTCAACCTCAATGGTCGTTTAGCTTTTGGTGTTCGACCTCAGTGGCGGGTCACTCGTTTTTTGACCTCAATGGTCGTTCAGCTTTTGGTGTTCGACCCCAGTGGCGGGTCACTCATTTTTTGACCTCAGTGGTTGTTTAGCATTTGATGTTCGACCACATTGGCAGGTCATTCGATTTTCGACCTCAGTAGTAGGTCTTTCGGTGTTCGACCTCAGAGGCAGGTTTCTCGGTTTTTGACCTTAGTGGTCATTCAGTGTTCATTTGGGGTCTCGATGCTCATTTGGAGGTTTGGTGACTGTGGTGATCGATGATTTATTCAATTTATAGCCTCAGTGGCAGGTTGACGGAAATAGCCCGAAAAGGCATTTCACTCTTGGATCGAGTCATGCTTACTCGACCAGAGTGAGGGGACTAGATGATATAGGATATTATACTAGACCGGGTTTAATGGATAAAAAGGGAATATATTGAAGAATAAGCCTACACATAGCCAGGACACGTCGCATGATGCTATTGGACAAGCCCAACTTGGGCCATAAGGTGCACTCCCCCTATAAAATGGGGCTAAGGTATCGCATTCTCTCTACATTCATAATTATACTCTTGGGATTTGGAGTGATACTGACTTGATCGTCGGAGGCCCGACGCCAGGACCCCTCCCGGCGTTCCCGGCCTTGGGTTCTTGCAGGTCCGGTGGCCACTCGAGTTGAAGCAGCCAGGGTGAAATCTATTTCCCTTCAAGACCCAAATGCTACAAGATGCAGCATGATCTTTATACTGGGAGAGTGTTTAACTTGAATCATTCCGGTGTTCCTGTGAACGTTCATGCTGCAAACTCCCATAAATGTTTTCAAAAAATGACAAGTCTGGGTTGCTAAAAATTCTTTTAAATGTTTTGCTTCAGTACTGTCTCTCAAAATCTCACTTGAAAGAAAATGGTATCTTGACAGTGGGTGTTCACGACACATGACTGGTGAACTAGCATACTTGTCTAATATAAAAACTGGTTCGAATGGGGAAGTCACATTTGAAGATGGTGTGAGCAACAAGGTAGTTGGAACGGGTTGCTTGAATTTGGGTGGTCTTTCTAGATTAGATGATGTGTTGCTTGTAAATGATTAAAAGGCTAATCTTTTGAGTGTGAGCTAGCTGTGTGATCAAGGTCTAAGTGTCAGTTTCTCGCGTGATAAGTGTTTTGTGAAAAATAATGGAGGTACATGCGTTATTAGTGGATCTCGATCAACTGACAATTGCTATCTTGTTGACTTCAATGAAAAATGTTTTCAAGCAACTGTTAGTGAATCTGAAATCTGGCATCAACGCTTAGGTCATATTGGATACTTTCACTTGGTCATATATCTAATGCAGGTGTAGTTCGCGGAGTTCCAAAAATTGTTATGAAGGAGCTGCCAATTTGTGAACCATGTCAACTTGGAAAGCAAACCCGAGCTCCACACAAAAGCTTAAACCATATTGCTTCAAAGCAAGTTCTGGAATTGCTTTACATGGACTTAATGGGACCAATTCAGATTGAGAGCTATAAAAGTAAGAAATATATTTTCATGTGCATAGATGATTTCTCTCGCTACACTTGGGTTGATTTTTTACGTGAGAAATTTGATACCTTCATTGCCTTTAAAAATCTTTGCCTAAAACTTGACAATGAAAAGGGATTTCCCATAACCAGAATTAGGAGTGATCATGGCCGTGAATTTGAGAATAGTGAATTTTTAATCTTTTGTACTTCACACTGTATTTTTCATGAGTTTTCGGCCCTGAAGATACCCCAAAAAAATGGGGTTGTTGAAAGAAAGAATCGTACACTTCAAGAAATGGCAAGGGTGATATTAAACTCCAAGAAGATCTGTCATCGATGGTGGGCAGAGACTATCAACACAACATGCTACCTAGTTAACAGAGTGTATTCGTCGAGGTATGGGATTGACTTCTTACGAGCTTTGGAAAAGTAAGAGTCCCAACCTTTTCATGTATTTGGGTGTAAGTGCTTTATATATAATGATCGAGAACAACTTGGGAAATTTGATGCTAAAAGTGACTTAAGGTTCTTTCTCAGATATTCAAATAACAGTCGAGCTTACCGTGTTTACAACACAAGTACCTCCACTGTTATAGAATCCATGAATGTAATTTTTGATGAAAAAACTCCAAATGTTGATACTTCTGTGACTGTTGACCTACTTGAAAGTACTGTTAGTATGCAGGACACCCCAGTTGAGACCTTAAATAGTGATAAAGAAAGTGTGCATGACGAAGGTTCATCGGAAGGCTTACCTGAAAATCAGACGGAATACGATGTTCCCACCACTGGAGATCAAGTTGAACCAAAAAGGGATCCACCCTTGAGGATTCAGAAGGCTCACCCATCTGAACTTGTTATTGGAGACTTGAATGAGAGGGTAACCAGGAACTCAAGAACCTCGACCAGAGGACTCATGGGCATTTCTCACTTTGCATGCTACACCTTACTAATAGAACCTAAGAATGCTAAAGAGGCTCTAAAGGATGAGTGTTGGATCACAGCCATGCAAGACGAATTGGAGCAATTCAGCCGAAACAATGTCTGGGAACTCGTTCCAGAACCTTCATCTGGAAATGTTATCGGAATCAAATGGATCTTTAAAAACAAAACCAATGAGTTCGTAATGTGACTCACAATAAGGCCAGATTGGTTGCACAAGGGTACACTCAGACTCAAGGAGTGGACTTTGAAGAAACCTTTGCTCCAGTTGCTCGGCTTGAATTGGTACGTATATTTCTGTCAATTGCGTGTCTAATGAAGTTCATTGTTACCAGATGGATGTAAAGTCGGCATTTTTGAATGGAATATTGCACGAGGAAGCATAAGTGAAGCAACCAGAAGGGTTCAAAGAACCCTAGTAACCCTAATTATGTCTACAGACTCAAGAAGGCACTGTATGGTCTGAAACAAGCACCTCGTGCTTGGTATGAAAGACTTACTATGTACCTTCTGGAGAAAGGGTTCAAACGAGGGGGAGTTGATCAGACCTTCTTTGCACTGAAGACCAATTAAGACTTGCTTGTGGTTCAAATATATGTAGATGACATCATCTTCGGGTCAACCTCGAAGAAACTGGTCAATCACTTTGTTGAGTTGATGTCTTCTGAATTTGAGATGAGTCTGGTAGGTGAAATTTCTTACTTCTTGAGTCTTCAAGTGAAGCAAGGTAAAGATGGTATCTTTTTGCATCAAAGTAAATATGCTAGAAACCTTGTTAAAAAGTTTGGTCTTGAAAATGCAAAATCACCTCAGACTCCTATGGGCACTCACATAAAAGTGTCTAAAGATGATGAAGGTACATCTGTAGGTCAAACTCTTTACCGTAGTATGATTGGTAGTCTTTTGTATCTTACAGCCAGCAGACCTGACATTTGTTTTAGTGTGACTTTGTGCCAGGTACCAGGCTGCTCCCAAAGAATCTCATTTGTAGGCAGTCAAACACATCATCAAATATGTTGAAGGTACATCTGACTATGGGTTATTTTATTCTGCTGATGCGAACCTACATCTTGCAGGTTACTGCGATGCAGACTGGGCCGAAAATCTCGATGATAGGAAAAGTACTTCAGGTGGTTGTTTCTATATAGGGTCAAACCTGGTCTCATGGTTCTGCAAGAAACAAAACTACATCTCCCTATCTACAGCCGAAGCTGAGTACATTGCCGCAGGGAGTTGTTGCTCCCAATCATTCTGGATGAAGCAAATCCTCTTTGAGTATGGTATGAAGGTACATTCGGCTCAGCTTTTTTGTGACAACACTAGTGCAATAAATATCTCGAAAAATCCCGTCCAACATTCTCGGACCAAACATATTGACATTCGCTATCATTTTATTCATAATTTGGTAGAGGACGGAAGTATTGTGTTGGATCATGTACCTACAGATGATCAGCTTGCTGACATTTTCACAAAAGCACTTGATTCGAAACATTTTCTGTCTCTAAGGAAATCCTTAGGAATGTGTGCTATATAATATCTATGCATTGTGTCAGTTGCATTTGTATATATCTATATTAGTGTCGCATATAGGATACTTTTTGCATTGAGGCATTGTAGTATTTAGGTTCATCCCTAGAAACTTCTTTGAATTCTTTATTGTCGGATTTGTTGATTGGTGGTCTACGGATTCTAACTGGTCAGTTTTGTGGAGCTCGTCATGATGATCATTTAAACATAATTGTAAGAGCTGCTCTTGTGAAAATAAGCATCGGACAACTATCGCACGAGGTGTTTCCTTGATCACCTGTGAAACGAGTGACGTGCTTAATAATTGTTTGTCCCATTTTTGTTGCATTTTTACTTGTTCTTTTTCATTTTTTTTTCCCCCGTTTTAGATCATTTCTTTCTTTCTTAGGACGTTTTGTGTTTTATTGCATGTTTTTCTTTAGTTCGAGTCTTTTGTGTGTTTTTCGGTTATTCTCCAGTTTTCTGCATTTTTCTCGTCGTTGGTGTGTAGGTCCGGTGCATCGTGAGGAACAGGTATGGCTCAAAAACTGACCAGGTAATCGTGGTCGCGTAGGATGATTCATTGGCAACACACAGGAAGAAGCGAATTTGAATTCCGAGCCAAGACAAGGACGAACGAACCCGAAACGTGAAGTCGAGCAAGCAATCCGAGCTTCAGCCACCCTCCACGCCATCTCCACGCCGTGTCGCACGCCACGGCCACCTTTCAGAGGTTGCCTTCCCTCCTCCACGCCGCGACCAAGCACCACGCCGCGGCAGCTTGCTCTACCACGCCGTGAAGACCCTGCCGCGCCGCGAGGCCTGCATTCCACCACGCCGCGACAGCATCACGAGGCCGACTGAGACTCCCAGCATTTCCTCCTCCACGCCCCGCTTCCTACCACGCCACGGCCAAGCCCTCCGCCCCTCCACGAATACCCGCCACGCCGCGATGAGGTCCTCTTCCGCGTTGCGCTAGAAGTCCCACGCTGCGATGACCACCCTCCACCACGCCGTGCAGAAGATCCCGCGCCGCGGTAGAGCCTCACTCCACGCCGTGCCGCTGCCTTCCACCACGCCGTGAGGGATTGCCGCACCGCTGCAGCTGCTGCCTCCATGCCATGCCTCTTGCCGCGCCGTATCCCTGTGAGGCACTTTGCTTTGTTTCTTGCGAACGCCAAGAATAAAAGTGCTATTTTGACCAAGATACACTAAACACGCGAAAACATATTCTTCACCCAAGATTTTTGGTCGGCTTTTTCTCTTAAAGACCACCCTCAGACTCTCCCCTCTTTCTCTTTTTCTTTTCTTTTTCCTTCTTCTCTTCCCCGGTTCTGCACTCCTTCTTCTCCTTCTTTTATTTCCTTTTTCTTCTTCCTCTTCTTTTCTCCTTTACCCTCTTTTCTTCACCATTTTCTCTCTTAGCATTTTATTTTATGTTTTTGGTTGGTTGGTAAGGTTAGAAGAAAGGCTCATTTTCTTCCTAGCTCGTGGACTCGGTTTGTACTTGTACTAGACATTTGGGATTTTATTAAGTGTAAGTTTTCTCTTTCATTTTGGGTTATGATGATGATGATGACTTTTCTTAATATGAATTCTTGTGTTGATATTGCTATGTGTGGCTAATCCATTAGCTAGGGGTTAGGGGCTCCGGTTTGTTCTTGTTTATGTGTATTTCGATTGCTCAATCTTGTGCGAGTTGAATTGATTAGGAATCAATGAATTTTTGCTTGATTAATTGATATAACCAAAGGGTGACACTTCGGTCTTGCGATTGGATATTAATTTGTTGAGTTAGGATTTGTTGATTCTACATGATTAGTTGATTAAATTTCTTCTAATTAATTTAGCGATTTTCAGAACCGATAAGGGAGAAGTCGTAGAACTAGGCTCGTACGAGGTAGACATGTTCGGAGACGTATTGTCTATGTGTTAATTGTTTCGTTGATTCGCTCGTTTATGTTTATTCGCATGTTATGAAAAGTTATTGTGTTTAAACCGCTGAATGAGTTAATTAGTCGAGCCTCTTAACCGAGTTGTTGATTGCCGTTAAATGTGTGTAGAACCGGAAGCGATTATCCCCGATACCCTAGCCCGTTTACATCTTCTTGTATTTCGTTTATGAGTTTTGACATTTACTTAGCGTTATTTTCGAATTATTAGTTGATAATCAAAACCCAACAATTTGAGTTAGAATGTTTAGGTTTATTTTCGCTTTTGTGAATTGAATAAACGTACGATTTAATCCGGCTAACCTTCCTCGAGAGACACGACCCGGTGTTCGAATCTTTCGATTCTACTCCGGTAAAAATTACTACAACAAAATGGCACCGTTGCCGGAGAAGGTTTAGGAATTATTTCGCACGTCTATTCATTTTATTTTTGTGTTTCTCTTATTCTTATGATTTATTGTTTTTGTGTTTCTCTTTATTCCTTGTTTTTGTTTTTCCTAATTATTAGTTAGTATTTTGGGGTGTTTGTCATTTACTCTCTTTCGTCATCAGGTGCTCGTAACGTGTTTGTTGTTTTTGTTCATGCGTACTAGGAGTGGTCGTGTACTCATTCCGAACGACGAATCCACTCACAAGGACTTACGAGACTTGTTTGCCAATCTTACTCTCGAATCATCAAACTCCGACAATCAAAGTGACATGGCCCAAAACGAGGAAGAGGAAGTGAACAACCCCCCGCGGTCTCTCCTCCGTGATTTGGCCCAACTGGTGATTGGGCCGGTTACTTCATGCATCTGGTTGGGACCGGCGGCTCGGAACTATGAGCTAAAGACGATCCACTACAACCAGCTGCCATCCTTCCACGGTTTACCCAACAAGGACCCACTCCATTTCATCCGGGAGTTCTATAATGTCCTCCAGACCTTCTCTCTCCACAACTTGAACGAAGAGTAGCTGAAAATGAGATGTTTTCCTAAGACACTCAAGGACCGGGCTAAGGCTTGGTTTATGACGCTTGCTCTCGATTCCCTCACCACTTAAGAGCAAGTGTATTCGAAGTTCATCGGGAGATACTATTCTCACCAGAAGACAAGAGCTCCGGTCGCAAACTGTCTCCTTCGCTCAACAACCGAACGAGCCACTCCACTAGGCGAGGGAGTGCTTCAAAGACCTCCAGAGACAATGTCCACACCACAAATTCCCATATGCCTTACTGATGAACAGCTTCTACGACTCCCTCCACAAAAATCTTCAGTACATGGTGGACAATGCGGCCGGTGGAGATATCGGGGCAAAAACGGCCAACGAGATGATGGAAATTTTTGAGACGATGAGCGCAAACTCGTCTCAACAGAGCAGCCGAGAAAAGAAGATGATGGTGAAGGAGGTGGCTCCCGGACAGGATATGATTGTTCATCAGATAGCCGAGCTCACGAAGCAAATGCGGCTACTGAATGCCAGAGGAGGTTCACCGGTTCAGACCATGGTCGTGAGTGTGTGCGGTGCATGCGGAGCTCAGGGACACAGTTCTAATGTGTGCTCGTCGGCTATCGAGCCGAATTGTGGAGGACACTATGCGGATGCAAACGCTCTCCAAGAATACCTGAACCGGCCGGTCAACGACTCTCACTTGAACACATACACCCTGGGGTGGAGAAATCGTCCCAACTTCTCGTGCTTTAACAACACCTAGCAACCCCGACAAAACTTCATGCAACAACAAAACTGTCCAAACTTCGCTTCCCAACAACACATGAAACCGAACTACCATCAACAACAACAACTGCAAGTCGGCCCTAGCTTATTCACCAACGATAGATGGGACCAGTTCCTCCAGTTTATGAAAAACCAAGAGTCGGCTATCAAGTGTCTGGAGACGCAAATAGGTCAACTTGCCATGCGAGTCGGGGTCCTCAAGGCCGAAAGGGACAAGGAAAAGTTGTCGAGTCAGCCGGAGCACGTGAATGCGGTGACCGTGATTGTGCCCGACTTGGAGAAAAAAGAGAAAGAGAGCCCGAGGAAGCAAGAGAAAATTGAAGAAGCCCCAGTGACACCACCACTTGAGTCTACCTTACACAGATCCCCGAACCCGTACAGACTTATACTCCCCTTCCCAGGCCGACTTTTGGAGGAGAAGGACCGCAAGATGATTCGGGACCTCCATGCGATGTTAGTTAAGGCCAATGTCGACCTATCTCCGCCCGATGTGTTGGTGGATTTTGTTCAAATTTATCCGTGTCTGTTTTTTACCCTACTTCCTCGAAGTTTCAAAGGGTGTTCATAAGAAATTGCATTGTTGTATTTTCGTCGTCCGCTATAAACTCGGTGTTGGGTTTGGCTGAAGGTTCTTCATTTTCCCCTCTGAATGATGATCTAGATGAGGTTGCTAGTACACTGACTGGTAGGAAGTTGAGCAAGTGGCTTGCTCCTGGGCTGTTTGTTAAGAGCCTGACTCCTCCTGCGAATGCGTTATAGAAAATCAGTGCATCTAACTGGAAACCTACTACACACAAGCAATTTGTTACTCCTACTCAGGCCCGTGTCATTTATCGTGTTCTTTGTGGTGTTCCCTTTGACCTTGACTCTGTTATCTTTGACACTGTGGTATCTTTTGCTGAAATTTCCAAACCACATAAGCTGTTGCTCTTTCCTTCTACTATTTGTGCCATTCTTTTTTAAAGCTGGTGTGAAAATGGACCCTCGTGTGGGTGATAACATTTCTCCTGTCTTAAAGCCTCTTGCTCTTGCTGGTGTTAAATCTGCTCCTCCTCGCCCTTCCCTGGTTAAGGCCTCGGATGTGCCTTCACAACTTTGAGGTTTTCTGAACCAACAAGTGGTCGTACTCTCTTGACTTAAAAAGAAAATTGCTGATCAGAAGAGGTATTACAAGGAGGTACTCGGTGCGATGAAGTCGCGTGCCCCTATGGTGACTAAATCCAAAAAGGGGGAGAACAAGAAAAAGGTGGCTGCAGGTAAGGGGGAGACAAAGAAGGTGCATGCTGGTAGTAAGGGGGGGAAGTCAAAGGCTGGGGAGAAGTCCAAGGTTGCTGTTGCGGCCAACGGAAAAAGAAAAGTTGTCGCTGTCAAAGAAAATGAGAAGGCGCTGGAATCTGAAGAAGGTTCAGATGCTGCTGAGGAAGATGAAGTGGACTCAGATGCTGAGGATGAGGAGAGGAAGCTGCTTCAGAGGAAGACACTAAAGCTGGATCAGAAGAAGGTGATTCTAATGATGAGGAGACTGAGGATGAAGATGAATCCCCTTAGACCTGTGGATGTCCTTTTGGCCTGTGCTGTGATGAAAATCTAAAAACTATTCTGATATGTTTTGTGATGTCATGAACTATTTTTTATTTTCTTTTTGATGACTGCTTAGGAATATTATTATTATGAGCGCTTTATTATTTTGTCAGGATCTTAAGTTGCATATTCTCTTAGAATGAATTTTGTATGTTTGCAAGACTTTTGCCATGCAGGTTCTTAAGAAAGGTTTTCGATTTATCTGCCAAAGGGGGAGATTGTAAGTTTTGAGGTTTGGCAGCAAATCGATGAACCTTCTTTTGTTATCAGGATCAGACATCAAAGAGATAGTTACGGGAAGTCTGTCTAAGTATACTAAGATTAGTTTTGATCATTTTGTTTATCGGTTTATTCTTATGCACGTTTCATTATGGCAGGTCAAAAGAAAAGATCGTGAATCACTCCATTTATGATCACCTTCCATGTGCACCTACTTACCATAAGCGCGAGATCCGAATTGAGTAACCAGGACTTTCCGTAATATGACATGACTTGGCTGGGAAGCTAGAGAAAGAACTTACCATATGAAGGATGAGGATAAAAGGACGACGAGAACATTTTTTTGGTGTACCTTTTTTTGACATTCTCTTTTCTTAAAAAGATAGTTTGATGTATCAGGCATCTGGGATTTTATTTTCTTTGAGTGATTTTGGTAAGCAAGATGATCATTGTTGAGAGAAAAAATACAGAGTGTTCGGAGGTTCACTCTGTTTTTAGTTTGAGGGATTCAAACGTGAAAAACCACAAGGGATTTGTAGTCGGATAAGTAGTAGTGCATTTTATTGTTCAAGTAGAGTGTAGAGGGAGTCTATACTGTAAACCCTTGAAGAATGAGTGAGTTGATTGCATTAATGAAAGAGATCCGAAGGGAGAGTGGGACGCTCTCCTGAAGGTTCAATTTTCAGTGAATCTGCTTCCGCAATTGTTTGAATCTTCATTTACTTCAGTTTGGTTAAATTGTATGTAACTCTGGATACTTCACGTACAAGTATCAAACTACAGAAAGTAATCATTAGTACGAATGCTAGGTTCTTGGAAGAAGACAATATTATGGATCATAAGACCAGTAGTAGACATGTTCTGGAGAAGATAAAGGGTCTTAATACTTCAGTACCAAGTGCACCTGATGTTACACCGCAGGTTACTGAAACACGTATCACCGACGATGCACCTGTGCCGGTAGTACCTCGTCGCAGTGGAAGGGTTATCAGGTAGCCCAAACAATTTGTTTTTTTGGGAGAGTCTTCTGAGACTGTCCCGGATGAACTTGATATCGACCCATGGACCACTGATGAATCAATCCAAAATCAGGACGCAGTGTCTTAGCAAATTGCGATGGAAGCTGAGATAGAGTCAATGGACTCAAATCAGGTATGGGAGTTTGTAGAGCCACCTAGTGGCGTTCGTGTCATAGGATGCAAGACCTGCGTCCTTTCATTAACCGCTTTACTGAAATCGCGGGTCAACAATGTTGATGCTGAAGTAACCTTTGTAGTGGGTCTATAATAGAAAGAGATGATCTGATGGAAAGTTAGAGACCTTACCAACTAGGCTTGTTGCGCAAGGCTATACTCAGAAAGAAGGGATCGATTATGAGGAAACCTTTTCGTCGGTAGCCATGCTCAAATCCATCAGGATTCTCTTGGCTGTAGTCGTTTATATGGATTATGAGGTAGAACAGATGGATGTTAAGACCACTTTCCTTAACCGGAATTTGCACGAGGATAAGGGTTCATTGCAAAAGGACAAGAGCATCTGGTCTGTAAGCTGAAGAGGTCCATTTATGGGCTGAAGTAAGCTTCGCGGTCTTGGAACATGTCCAGATGTATGAATTTACTCACTGTCTAGATGAGCACTGTGTGTACAACAAAAGTGATGGAAATGTGGTAGTGTTTCTTGTGCTATACGTAGATGACATTCTTCTCATTTGAAACAGTGTGAAGAAGTTGTCAGACATTAAAGTATAGGTATCCAACCAGTTTGATATGAAGGATATAGGAGAAGTATGACACATTCTCGGGATCAAGGTCATTCGAAACTGTGAGAAGAGAATGTTGCGCTTATCTCAATCTACATACATAGATATTGTCTTGGCGCGTTTCAACATGTAGGATTCAAAGAAAGGGCATCTGCCCTATCGACATGGAATCCCTCTGTCTAAAAGGATGTCTTACAAGGCACATCAAGAGATAGAGGACATGAAGGCGGTTCCTTATGTATCGGCAGTAGGAAGCCTTATGTATGCAATGTTTTGTACGCAGCCAGATATCTGTTATGCCGTGGGCATGGTAGCTAGATATCAAAGTAATATAGGACCGGAACATTGGTCTGCTGTAAAACATATACTCAAGTACCTTAGAAGGATTTACTAGGCAGACGAGTTACTCCTGTTGGGTTACACTGATTCTGATTTCTAGTCAGTTCGGGATGAAAGTAAATCCACATCTGGGTTTATGTTTACTCTAGGAGGAGGAGCCATAGTTCAGAGGAGTGTCAAGCAGAAATTCGTGGAGGACTCAACCATGGAAGCCAAATATGTAGCAGCCTCAAAGGAAACAAAGTAAGTGGTGTGGCTAAGAAATTTCATATTAGACCATGACGTGGTACCGAGTTTGCCCACTACAAGTACGGTTTTCTATGTCAACAGCAGAGCAGTAGCAAACTCGAAGGAACTACAGACTCATAAAGCGAGTAAACACATAGAGCGCAAGTACCACCTGATACTAGAAATCGTTGGACAAGGGGAAGCCGTTGTTGCCAAGATAGAGTCAGAGGACAACCTAGCATATCCTTTTATGAAGAGCATACTGGCGAAGGTATTTGACTGACTCGTAGAAGGAATGGGAGTCAGGAGTAGGGCAACTTGATAAACTAGTCTTTGGGAAATAGATTGGAAGAATATATACATCGACTTAAGAAGAAGTTATCTAGGTTGGAATTTCAATCTCTTAAAAATGCACAAAGTCGTGAAAATATATTTCTTTTGTGAAGAAAATGGTTTTGGGGCGTGTATTTCTATGAGAATGGAGTTTGATCATCTAAGGGAACTGATGGATTTATAGGTTAAAACATGGACCTTAAGGAGGTGCTAAATATGGGCTTCTCAAGTATGAGTCTAACTGTAGGCCAAGCTCACTCTGTTATACTTGAATAATGTTTCATTCCACTAAGGAATTATTGTCACACTCCCCATATAGCTCCAAATTATATTTGAGTCTCTAATTATAATTACTCGATTTGCCTTTCCGATTTTAAGATATAATATTTGTTAAATAATTTAATTAATTGATTTATTAATTTAAAGATAGTACCACTCAGTTCTTTATTATTATGTCGAAATTAAATTTGCCGGTTGGGCTTGACATAACAATCCTTATTGAGTTCACTTCCAGACATCATCAAACTAACACCCACGATGACTGTATATAATCGAACGACACACCATACAAACAACATCACTACCCAACTCACCTAGATTATTAGTCCAACAAAATAGACCTCACATTTTAGTGAATCAAAGTAGCAGCTACTGAGTGCCGGTGCATGTTTACATCTTACGAGTTAAGAGTACGCAGCAATTAGCCGACGTATAATTTGTTTACTTGGCCAGTATAAAACAAATTTATTCTCTCTTGGATTTGTTGAGTATATTTGAGATGTAATAGTGTAATTCATTAGTCAAGATACGACCGATCCAAATTATTCTACAACCGTTCACGATGGTTTATTCATTTCCATCTAGAATGTGAACCAAAATTTATGCTTTACAAGTAACCTATTTTATGATATAATGTACATCCATGATAAACCATATATATCCAAAGGTTAAACATTAGAACGTTGAAATTTTTAATTAAACATGATTCTCATTCAAATGGGAATAGTGATAACAAAAGGCCGAGGTTTCAGTACATACATTAACTTATAGTACCTACAGTAGGGGCTGCTGTGAGTGAGATCGTATTCTCGCTTTTTGGGAATGGGGGTAGGTCATGCAAAGATGCGTGTATCCCCATGCCTTCTTAGGATGTGGAATACCTCCTTCAGGAGTATGGTTAAAGGCGCATATTGCACATACTTGTACCTCTTTTTGCCACATTGCTCTACTCTTGAACATTTGTTTGAAGACCTCTTGTCATATAGACGAGGCTTCTTCTGAATTGGCTTTACCTTGACCTTTCCATTGTGTAGAAAATTAGCTTATGCCTCTTCCATGTTGATATATTTTGCACACCGTGCCAGCAGCTCGTCAAAAGACCTTGTTGGCCTCTTGGATAATGAGTTCCTACATGCCCCTGGTCGAAGATCCCTGGTGAGACCACCTGCCCTGATCTCCTCAGACGCTGAAGGGACCTCTACACACTCCTTAGTGTAATGAGCCACATCTTTTCTAACGGTCTCCCCCTTCTTCTGTTGCATGCTCGTGTTTTCTTGCACTAGAAAACTTATTTATGAACTAGGAGCTCAACCTCTCAAACATGTATATTGACCCAACCAGCAATTGATGAAACCAGTCCCATACTTACCCCTTTAAGGTAGTCAGAAAAGCTCTACATCAAGCTTCGTCACTATATCGAGGTAGAGCTGCTATGTTCTTGAATCTCCTGAGATGTCTAGCTCAGTCTGTTGAACCATCATAATACATGTTTAGCTCATAAAAGTTGTTCGGTAGGTCAGACTTCAAGACCTCCTCAGTGAATGAATGCCAATGGATTCTAGGCATTACTCGGCGCTCTACCCGGGCCTGTAGCTCGCGCAACTAGGCTGTCCATTTCTCTAAAGTAGCATCGCTGGTTGGTCGGGACATGGTAATAGACATTGATACCGACCTCTTCTCTACCTCTTATGCTCTTCTATAATGCTTTGGTTGCGGAACTACTGGATTTTCCTGGCTGGGTGCTCGAGCTTGAGCCACCGCTTAAGCCACGATCCTATCCAGCTCTACCCAAGTAAGTTGAATAACGTGATATTCCCTACGAGCCTTCTGCCCCACGTGGTTCTCTTGCTGCCCCTTTGTCCCTTGGGTTGAGCCTCTCCAAGGATATCAAGTTGTTGCTCTTCGACTTATCACCAGGTCCAACAAGCTAGGCCACCACGACCTGCTCCTGATTTACCACCCCCCTTCCCCCCGGTGGTCACCCTCTACAGGGGAGCAGATGACTCGTGCCTGGAAGTAGGTTGTGGCCTGAGATCTATTATTGGGGTTACGCCTATATACGGTGCCAACGAGCTTGCCCTAGATGTGACCTAGCATATTGTAACTTTTAACCATATAAGTGGTGGTCCTTGTCCTTTAGGGACTCGTGACGCCCAAGCTCTTCCATATCCTTCCCAATGTTCTTTCGTAAGTTTTCTTCTGCCGTGATCTCTAAACTTATGACAACTTTACGAGAAAAAAAGCTTATTCCCCTATAGACAGTAAATTCTAGATCATTTTTACAGATAGTGCCAATTCGATATGCAAATTGCTCCCGAACCAGATTAAACCAGCACTACCACGAACGGTCCTTTGTCTAGAACTTCGGTGACCTACAAATATGTAGGGGAGGGGTCCCGACGAAAAACCACCGTGCTCAAGTCAGTTCTCACTCGTGAGTGTATTAAAAATAGTATGCAGAAGCGTAATAATGTGTAATAGCCCAGTTTTGTATTAATAAAAGTGATCAGTTTTAGTTCCAAGTTTGAATTATTTCCTTTTATTAATATTGCTCGTTTTCAGTTCCGAGCCCCGTTATTCAGCTATTCTATCCCAGTTATTAATTCCGGTCCATTTATCTCAGTAATAGATTTTATTCAGTCGGAATTAATTATCTCAGTTGACGAATAATCGAAATCGAGTATGTTTCGATAAATCGTCCCAGTTAAGCCGTGTCCATAACCGAGTCGTTCGGTCGCGAGTATCGCGCCTAGTTCGCGCCTAGCCAATTCTCGAGACCTAGTTGTCTCGAGTCTTGTTCGAGCCCTAGCCATGCTCATAGCCTTACTTAGAATATTTTCTAAGTATGAGATCATTTTTATCAAGTTTTCGATATCATTCCCTCGGCCTAAGTAACCCCGCACCAAGCTCGTGCACAGGTCCGAGTCCTCGGGCCTAAGTGTCGCGTGCCTCGCCAAGCCGCGAGTGCCCAAGTCATGGTTAGTAATGTGGCATATTTCTTCTAAGTGTTTTGGTTCCCTAGACGAACCACGAGTTCAGCCCTAACCAAGGGTTATCCTCGGCCAAGCATTTCCGAGCCCGGACCATGAGCCGCGCCCTAGTGCCCGCACCTTAGCCTCGCGCGAGTCAAGCATGGTGGCCCAAGTCATGGCCAAACACCTTTGGAATTTTTCTAAGTGTGGAGAGTTTTATTCCAGCCCTAAGCATGTGGCATTCTCGGCCCAAGTCTATTAGCACGCGCAGCCAAGCAGTTTCCGTGCCCAGCTCGCGCCCAGGGCCCAGCAGCGCCCAAGCCCAGCGCGCGGGTCCAATTCTTTAGCCCAATGTGGATTGTTTCGTGGCCCAATTTCCATGGCCCAATTCATGCGAGTATTAGCAGGTTAATGAGGGTTTAATTGAGCCTAATTAGCCCTAATGAAGCTTAAGCCTAATTCAAAGCCAACAACTCCAAATGTAGATCATGTGCTTGGAATATAATATTGGTATGTGTCATGCCTTGTCCTTCACCATGCTCCAGTCCGACCAGGGCATATTTTAAGCTTGGATTCTCTGTATTATTCCCCCAAAGACCGTGCCAAATCAGGTCCCAAGACCACCTAAGCCATGGCCATGCGCATGGAAGTTTGGAGCACCACTCATGTCCCCCTTGGCTCCTTTGGTTGCTCCGCCCCTCCTCTCTATTTAAAGGACTCTTCCCAGCTCTTGGACACTTTAGCACTTAAGTATTTTGAGGGAGAAGTTGAGCAAAGCCGAGCCTAAGTTCTCAGCCCTTAGTCGCGCGCGTGCACCCGAGGAGGAGGAGGTTCGCTCGTTGGCTTGTTCCAGCAACATTCTCTCGAGCCTTATGATTATCCAAGAGTTTATTGGATTTTTATAAGTCTCTTGAGTATAACATTCTCAGCCTTTCAGCCCCAGCGTCGAGCCTAGCCACCTTAGCCGCGAGTATAGCCCGAGTAGTAGCCTTCGCGCGCCTTCACATGTTCGAGCAAGGTTAGCTCGTGTTTATCATTTTTCCCAGCTTATTCATGATAAAATAAGAATTACCATGTTGAAAAATGATCCCATGCATGTTCATATGATGGAGTTCCGAATTTTTGAGCATTTAAGCCTTAATTTCGTAAGTTTATGTACATGCATGATATGGCCGAGATTAATAGCATAGAAATCCTGAAAAATCATGAGTATGACATGGTTAAAAGATTAGCATGCTTTGAGTTCATATGTTTGGTCAATTTGATAAGTGAAATCGAGCTATTTTTACCCCCGAACCTAAGTATATGTGCATGCATGTTATAGCCATTGTCCTAGCCTCATTAGTCATGATTTTTTATGTAGTTTATTCGGCCCTAAGTCAATTTGCATGTTAAGCATGTTCATTTTTGTGCCCTAGTGTGGCCTAGTGCCTAATCGGCCCTATAAGCCCATCTCCAAATCCAACCGAGGTCCCTCAGTGACTTTTGGCATTTTTGAGTATATTATGTCATATTAGGTTGATTTGGTTCAGTAGTCCCCGGCAAAGTTGCCGGAAGTTCGGCAAAAGACCGGCTAGGGTCACCAGCCGAGCCAGTCGCGCGTGCCGTGCCCGTGCCGCGTCACAGAGGCCAGGCAGTGCCTCTGCCCGTGCCCACGCCTAGCACTCGCGAGGCACCACAGTGATGAGGATGTGGTCATCGACCCATCCAAGCCCGAGGACGAGTCGCGCGAGGGCCCGAGATGAGTACCGAGACCGCGCTAAGAGAGCTCGAAGAGGCTATGAACATGAGACTTGGGCCGACGATGAGAGTGAGAAGATCGTACCGGGGAAAGTGGGCGAATGGTGTAAAGCATGCGCGAGAGATCAGCCCAAGCAACGCATGCGCGCTAAGGCCGAAGGAGCACGAGGGATGGATGAAGGGTGGAAAGCGTGCACATGGGGCGGCAGTGGCGCGGGTGCGAGAGTGGGTTGGAACGATGTGAGGGGCTCGACAAGCGGGTACGAACGAGGCGTGACGACTGAAGGGAATCCGCGCGACTTGAGGCGCAAGGCAGGAGACGCGTGCGACGCGTGGGGCGCGGGAGAAGGCCAAGACCTCAGAGGACAAGGATTAGCCGCGACGGCTAGGGTTCGGGTGAAGTGCCGCACAAGCAAGAACCCGAGATCCTTCTAGAAGGCCTAGGTCCGATTTTCCCTAGTAGCTTAGGAATCATAATTTGGTTAGGATATGAAATAAAAGGCATGTGCCTAAATAGTTTAGGTAAGTCTATATTTACTAGGTATTTACTTTCCTTAGGACTTTATTTGTTTACTTGCATTAGGAGTTCTTCTTTGACTAGGATTAGATCTAATTGGTATCTATAAATACCACCCATATGTCATTCGAAATTTATGATTGGAAAAGTAATAGAAAATCGTTCGTGAGAACAAAACCGTGTGTTTAGAATTCATGAGAGTTTTATCATACAATCGAGTTGGCAAGGCTAAGACCCGAACCATCTCAAAATCGTGAGAAGATAAGGCTAATAACCGAGTCGTCCACACCTATCGTCGAAGGATAAGCCGTTGCAAAGCTTAGTTCGAGACAAACGAGTTGGAAAAACACACGATCCTTCATCATTGGTGCTTTCATTGAGAGGTGTTGATCGTGTGTTTTGTTTAACCTTTTCTATCTTCTTCTTTTTTTGATTTTTCCCCTTTTTCCTTTCGTGAGTTTGGGTCGAGAGTTATTAAAAAAAAAAAAAAAAAAAAAGAGAGAAGCCATGGCAAACCGAGAGAGATTCGAGATGTTGGAGGAGAGCATGAGATCCCTTGGTGATGGACAACATGCGGCCAACGAGAATTTTGCGAAGTTGGAGCTCATGGTGCACGATCTTGCGGCACAACTTGCTCGAGCTACACGATGACCGCGAGGAAGTCATAGGTCGTGTTCGACCACAGCTCGATCGAGCAGCTCCGAGTCCCACCACGAGGACCATGATCGACGATCGAGGAGGACACGAGCGTCTGGTCGACGCGAGGAGAGAAAGGTCGGGAAGCCGAGGCTTACTATGCCTACGTTCACGGGGACCGACCCGGACGCGTGGTTGAGTCGAGCTACTCAATATTTCGAGATCAATGACGTGCCCAAATCTGATCGAGTCCAAATCGCCGCCTACTATCTCGATGGTGAGGCGAACGTATGGTGGCAATGGATCTCGCACGTCTACAAAGGAAAGGGTATGCGGGTACATTGGAGAGATTTCGAGAAGGAGATTATTACGCGCTTTGGATCAAGCGAATACCATGACTATGACGAGGCACTCACTCGTATACGTCAAGGTGGTAGTCTTCGTGATTACCAAAAAGAGTTCGAGCGCATTGCTAGTTGAGTGCGCGGTTGGCCCGAGAGTGCATTGGTTGGAGCATTTGTGGGTGGGTTAAAACCCGAGCTGGCCGCCGAGGTTCGATTACACCGACCGAGGTCGATGCGAGCTGCCATGGAGTCGGCACGAATGCGAGAGGACCATATGATTGCGATCCGCAAGATGAGTCGAGGGGACGGATGCGGCGAGACACGACGCGCGAGTACGGTCCCGGATCCACCGCCGCTGATCGAGGACGCGAAGGTTACCGAGGTGGCACGACCCCCGAATTACATGAGACGTGTAAGTCCCGAAGAGATGCAAAGGAGGCGCGAGAAGGGTCTATGCTTCTCGTGCAATGAACCGTTCACGCCCGGGCATCGATGCAAAGGTAAAGAGGTTTACCTACTCGATACATGCGAGCCCGAGGAAGAACGCGAGGAAGGAAGGCACTTGTACTTGAATCCACAATTGGAGCTGCTGCACATGGTCAAAATCGAAAAAGGACCTAAGATGATGAGGTTCGAGGCTGAGATTATGGGACGAAAAGTCGATGTGTTGGTCGACAATGGGTCGACACTCAATTTTATTAGTTTGGACTTCACCACAAGGGTTGAGATTCCAATGACCGGGGTTGTACCATTTGGAGTACGAGTTGCAAATGGCGAAGAGCTTTGGAGTTCGGAGCTATACAAAGATGTCCCGATACAAGTGCAAGCTAAAGGTGAATTTGTTTGCGCTAGATCTTGGGGGACCTGAAGTGGTGTTAGGAGTCCAATGGTTGGAGACGCTAGGGCCCATAGTTACCAATTTCAAAACGGGAACGATGGAGTTCAAAAGGGCCAAGAAGAGGATCAAGCACGAGTGACGAAGGAACCGAGCCGGTCGAATTGAAGAGTCTTCAATTCATTCTCCTTGAGGACAAGGTCAAACCCAAAGGGGGATGGAATTATGAGGATGTGGTCATCGACCCATCCGAGCCCAAGGACGAGTCGCGCGAAAGCCGTGAGAAGAAGCGCGCGAGGGCCCGAGATGAGTACCGAGACCGCGCTAAGAGAGCTCGAAGAGGCTATGAACATGAGAATTGGGCCGACGATGGGAGTGAGAAGATCCTGCCGGGGAAAGTGGGCGAATGGTGTAGAGCATGCGCGAGAGATCGGCGCAAGCAACGCATGCGCACTAAGGCCGAAGGAGCACGAGGGATGGATGAAGGGTGAAAAGCGTGCACATGGGGCGGCAGCAGTGGCGCGGGTGCGAGAGTGGGTTGGAACGATGTGAAGGGCTCGACAAGCGGGTACGAACGAGACGCGATGACGGGAGTCACGCACAAGGCGCTGGTCGAGCAAGGCTATGATGGCGAGGGCACGGATGTGCTAATGGAAAGGGTCGACAGGGTCGACAAGGCGAACGGGCGTAGCACGCGCGTATGTGGCAGGCACGCGCTCGAGGAAAAGAGGATCACGCGAGGTGCGGGCTATAACGCGCGAGACGCACGGGAGATGACTGGCGCGAGTCCTCGAGGTATTAGGCATAGCGCGCCAACTGAATGGAATCCGCGCGACTTGAGGCGCAAGGCAGGAGACGCGTGCGACACGTGAGGTGCGGGAGAAGGCCAAGACCTCGGAGGACAAGGATTAGCCGCGACGGCTAGGGTTCGGGTGAAGTGCCGCGCAAGCAAGAACCCGAGATCCTTCTAGAAGGTCTAGGGCCGATTTTCCCTAATAGCCTAGGAATCATAATTTGGTTAGGATATGAAATAAAAGGCATGTGCCTAAATAGTTTAGGTAAGTCTATATTTACTAGGTATTTACTTTCCTTAGGACTTTATCTGTTTACTTGCATTAGGAGCTCTTCTTTGACTAGGATTAGATCTAATTGGTATCTATAAATACCACCCATATGTCATTCGAAATTTATGATTGGAAAAGTAATAGAAAATCGTTCGTGAGAACAAAACCGTGTGTTTAGAATTCGTGAGAGTTTTATCATACAATCGAGTTGGCAAGGCTAAGACCCGAACCATCTCAAAATCGTGAGAAGATAAGGCTAATAACCGAGTCGTCCATACCTATCGTCAAAGGATAAGCCGTGGCAAAGCTTAGTTTGAGACAAACGAGTTGGGAAAACACACGATCCTTCATCATTGGTGCTTTCATTGAGAGGTGTTGATCGTGTGTTTTGTTTAACTTTTTCTATCTTCTTCTTTTTTTGATTTTTCCCCTTTTTCCTTTCGTGAGTTTGGGTCGAGAGTTATTAAAAAAAAAAAAAAAGAGAGAAGCCATGACAAACCGAGAGAGATTCGAGATGTTGGAGGAGAGCATGAGATCCCTTGGTGATGGACAACATGCGGCCAACGAGAATTTTGCGAAGTTGGAGCTCATGGTGCACGATCTTGCGGAACAACTTGCTCGAGCTACACGACGACCGCGAGGAAGTCATAGGTCGTGTTCGACCACAGCTCGATCGAGCAGCTCCGAGTCCCACCACGAGGACCATGATCGACGATCGAGGAGGACACGAGCGTCTGGTCGACGCGAGGAGATAAAGGTCGAGAAGCCGAGGCTTACTATGCCTACGTTCACGGGGACCGACCCGGACGCGTGGTTGAGTCGAGCTACTCAATATTTCGAGATCAATGGCGTGCCCAAATCTAATCGAGTCAAAATCGCCGCCTACTATCTCGATGGTGAGGCGAACGTATGGTGGCAATGGATCTCGCACGTCTACAAAGGAAAGGGTATGCGGGTACATTGGAGAGATTTCGAGAAGGAGATTATTACACGCTTTGGATCAAGCCAATACCATGACTATGACGAGGCACGCACTCGTATAAGTCAAGGTGGTAGTCTTCGTGATTACCAAAAAGAGTTCGAGCGCATTGCTAGTCGAGTGCGCGGTTGGCCCGAGAGTGCATTGGTTGGAGCATTTGTGGGTGGGTTAAAACCCGAGCTGGCCGCCGAGGTTTGATTAGACCGACCGAGGTCGATGCGAGCTGCCATGGAGTCGGCACGAATGTGAGAGGACCATCTGATTGCGATCCGCAAGATGAGTCGAGGGGACGGACGCGGCGAGACACGACGCGCGAGTACGGTCCCGGATCCACCGCCGTTGATCGAGGACGCGAAGGTTATCGAGGTGGCACGACCCCCGAATTACATGAGACGTGTAAGTCCCGAAGAGATGCAAAGGAGGCGCGAGAAGGGTCTATGCTTCTCGTGCAATGAACCGTTCACGCCCGGGCATCGATGCAAAGGTAAAGAGGTTTACCTACTCGATACATACAGGCCCGAGGAAGAACGCGAGAAAGGAAGGCACTTGTACTTGAATCCACAATTGGAGTTGCTGCACATGGTCAAAACCGAAAAAGGACCTAAGATGATGAGGTTCGAGGCTGAGATTATGGGACGAAAAGTCGATGTGTTGGTCGACAGTGGGTCGACACTCAATTTTATTAGCTTGGACTTCACCACAAGGCTTGAGATTCCAATGACCGGGGTTGTACCATTTGGAGTACGAGTTGCAAACGGCGAAGAGCTTTGGAGTTCGGAGCTATACAAAGATGTCCCGATACAAGTGCAAGGTGAAGAGCTAAAGGTGGATTTGTTTGCGGTAGATCTTGGGGGATCTGAAGTGGTGTTAGGAGTCCAATGGTTGAAGATGCTAGGGCCCATAGTTACCAATTTCAAAACGGGAATGATGGAGTTCAAAAGGGCCAAGAAGAGGATCAAGCTATGCACGAGTGACGAAGGAACCGAGCCGGTCGAATTGATGAGTCTTCAATTCATTCTCCTTGAGGACAAGGTCAAACTCAAAGGAGGATGGAATGATGAGGATGTGGTCATCGACCTATCCGAGCCCGAGGATGAGTCGCGCGAAAGCCGTGAGAAGAAGCTTGCGAGGGCCCGAGATGAGTACCGAGACCGCGCTAAGAGAGCTCGAAGAGGCTATGAACATGAGACTTGGGCCGACGATGAGAGTGAGAAGATCGTGCCGGGGAAAGTGGGCGAATGGTGTAGAGCATGCGCGAGAGATCGGCGCAAGCAACGCATGTGCGCTAAGGCCAAAGGAGCACGAGGGATGGATGAAGGGTGGAAAGCGTGCACATGGGGCGGCAGCAATGGCGCGGGTGCGAGAGTGGTTTGGAACAATGTGAGGGGCTAGACAAGCGGGTACGAACGAGACGCGATGACGGGAGTCACGCACAAGGCGCTGGTCAAGCAAGGCTATGATGGCGAGGGGACGGATGTGCTAATGAAAAGGGTCGACAGGGTCGACAAGGCGAACGGGCGTAGCACGCGCGTATGTGGCAGACACGCGCTCGAGGAAAAGAGGATCATGCGAGGTGCAGGCGATAACGCGCGAGACGCGCGGGAGATGACTGGCGCGAGTCCTCGAGGGATTAGGCATAGCGCGCCGACTGAAAGGAATCCGCGCGACTTGAGGCGCAAGGCAGGAGACGCGTGCGACGCGTGGGGCGCGGGAGAAGGCCAAGAACTCAGAGGACAAGGATTAGCCGCGACGGCTAGGGTTCGGGTGAAGTGCCGCTCAAACAAGAACCCGAGATCCTTCTAGAAGGCCTAGGGCCGATTTTCCCTAGTAGCTTAGGAACCATAATTTGGTTAGGATATGAAATAAAAGGCATGTGCCTAAATAGTTTAGGTAAGTCTATATTTACTAGGTATTTACTTTCCTTAGGACTTTATTTGTTTACTTCCATTAGGAGTTCTTCTTAGACTAGGATTAGATCTAATTGGTATCTATAAATACCACCCATATGTCATTCGAAATTTATGATTGGAAAATTAATAGAAAATCGTTCGTGAGAACAAAACCGTGTGTTTAGAATTCGTGAGAGTTTTATCATACAATCGAGTTGGCAAGGCTAAGACCCGAACCATCTCAAAATCGTGAGAAGATAAGGCTAATAACCGAGTCGTCCACACCTATCGTCGAAGGATAAGCCGTGGCAAAGCTTAATTCGAGACAAACGAGTTGGGAAAACACATGATCCTTCATCACACAGTCCCAGCGCACGAGACCGCGCCCAACAGCGCCTGTCCGTGCCAGCCCTCGTGGTCTCAGCGCCAGTCGCGCCAGAGCACCTCCGACAGCGCCCGGCAGCGCTGTCCCAGGGTCATGTGTGCGCGATCCCGAGCCAGTCGCTCGTGCCACGCGGAGTCGACCTCGGGTCGTGCCAGCAGCGCACCCGAGTGTTCAGTGTCGTACCTTAGTGACCCCGAGTTAGGTTCAGAGGCCTCGGGACGATTTTATTTTTAAAATTGTCGAGCGAACCAAGCCATTTTATTTTGGCTAAATCGACCGAAAAATCGAGCTCGAGAACCCAGAATCGAGCCTTAGTATTTTCAGGCCATAAGAGCTAAATATTCTGGCCTTTTTGTCCAAGTACTATCGGTCCATTTAAGCCCGTATATTCCCGGCCCACTTTATTGTACAATTGGGGCCCAAATAGCTTAAAGAGTTTTGGCCCGTTAAATTAAACGTGTGATTTTGAGCAGAAAAACCTAAGTCTCATGTATCTCGTTTTCTCTCTTGCTCTCGACCTAGCGACCGCAGCCATCGAGATCTGTTTTCCTCTCCCACCTCTCGCGATCTCGACCCTCACGCAAGAGCACAGAAAAGAAATTTTGTCGTCGTCTTCTTCTCCTCCCTCTCACTTTCAAAATTGATCGCCGCCATCAGCACCCTCTCATGATAATCTGTTCGACGGCATCATCACCTTCCCTTTCGCCTCTGTCCTGTACGTGAGACGCCTCCATCGTCGACGTGAAGCATCACCACCGGCGACCCCCTGTTCGAATTTTCCGGCGAGTTCGAGCCAGACGACGAAGCTTCCCTCTGTTCGTGATATTTCCGGCGAACCAGCAATCCCAACGCCGCAGCCGCTCTCAATCTCTTATCTCTCGCTGAAAACCATCGCCATTGCTGCATCCTTCACGCACCACCGTGACCAGCGGACTCCGCCGTCGCAGCCCTCATCCTCCGCAAGCAGAGCCATCCCCGAACCTGGCCACCATCTCGCGACGAGCTCTCTCCTCTCCGAGCCTGCGACTTCCGGTGAACCCTTCTCCGCGCAGCAGGCTGTTGCACCTGTTCAGGCCACCGGCGAGCGGCCCTTCTCCTCTGCAGCGGCCCTCGGCCGAGGCCAGTTCTCTTTCCGGCGAGTTCGATCATCCTTCAAGCAGCAACTCCGGTGACCTTCCCGGTGAGCTCGTGACCCAGCAGCAGCGACGCACTTTCTCCTCCCGTGCGATGAGCTCTCCTCTTTCGCGAGACGAGTTTTCCGTCGAGCCCGTTCGAACCCTTCTCGCCCGATTCTCGAGAACGGTATCGAGTCCCGTCTTCCCGTTTATTTTACGTAATTATCGTTGTGTTATATGATGATATGTGAATTCGTATAAGTTATGCGATTATGTTTTCGATATATGTGTCCGGTTAGAGAATATGTGAAAATCGTGAATTTATATGAAAGATATGATTTTATGTGTCGTTTATGTCGTTCGGGATCTCTTCAATTATGAGAAATTGAACGAGACCTCGAAAGTCGTGTAAGTCAGTGGATATTGGAACAAAGACTAGTCATTGGTCTTACGAGAAGGCCTCGGACGAGAAGTTTCATGTTAGGAATTAATTTACAAGTTGTCGAGTATATATGTTGCTGTTTTGGTGTTTGAATTTTTAAAAATCGCACACTGCTCGAAATGACTTAAAATTTTGAGGGATATGCTATCTGTTCATTGCCAGCCCTGTGTAAAAATATCGTAATTTTTCGTGGCCTGTAGCTATATTTAATAATTCAGGTGAAATCTGATCAGAATGGTGTTAAATGCATAAAAACTTCATTCGTGAATGAAATGAGCTGAGATTCGAATATGTCATGCCTCTATGACTTTTATATGTTGTGTTAAATTTTTAAAATTTTTGGACTTGATTTGATGGGGCTAATAATTTATTTATCGAATCTGCTGAAGCGTTGTTAGAATTTTTATAAATTGGTTACTTCATGAAAAATTTTAAAATTTTACTGAGAGGCCTATTTTACGTGTTGAATCATGTTTTTAAATGATGGAAATTTTTGGAGTCCATTTTGATTCAGTTTTGATTTAAATTCGATAAACTGCTGATGCTCGTGTGAATTTTTAAAAATAGTAGCAGTCAACATTTAAGGCTGAGATTTTTACACATTGATATTAGAATGCTGTATGTTGTAGTGTTAAATTTGCAAGTCCCGATTCGCTCATTAAGTTCAAGTATGAATTGATGTTCCAATTTTGTTGATATCTTGTTCGAATTTTATAAAATAGTGTATTTCGAGTTGGAAGCTGAAAATTTGTGATTTTACATGTTTCTGGGAGATGTAATTATGTGTAAAATTTTAGAGCTTAAGTCGTAGGGTAGCCTGACCATCTATTTTCATGTGATTAATGATTACTATTTTCGAAACACGATTTTGAAATGAAAAGTTGGGAATCGACTTGCTTTTCGTTTTGATGTGAGTTTGACTGGTCAATCCTTAGATGGATTTATGTGAGCTCCCTTATGTGGTTTGGTCGAGTTTAGTGCCGAGTCTTAGTGTTCCAACATCCACAGGACTTCACGAACTACTTAGTCGAAACAAGTTCGACTAGGTTTGTTTTGTGTTTTTCGTTTAAAGTCAAGATAGATGTTGATTGTAGCATCTTGACTCAATGTAGGTAATTGAGGAGTCCAGCCTCGACCTACTACCAATTGCTTTGAGTTATTATCAATCCGGAATCCAGGTGGGTTATTCTAAAATTATCTATGCATATGTGTGATTTAAATTGTGATAAAAGTTTGGTGTGATCTATGTATGAAAATGAACATGTAGCCTATCGATGTGAGCTTGATGGCCGTCGATACGGTTGTCCCCGTATGATAAGATGCCTTTACCCTGTGAGGTAAATCTCATTAAGACCTATGAGAAGACCGTGTCATTGATGTGGCACGCACTCCCATGTTTCACTGATATGGCATGGCTTAGCTTTGATGAGCATAGATGTACATGAGTGAGTCTTTGATGAGGCTATAGTCATTGATGTGGCTAGAGATGTGACATGATTTTATTGTTTATGTTCATGCTGCGACCACACCATTATTATGTTATTCATATGCATAGTGTGAGTACGATAGTTAACTGTACTCACTCCCACCTGCTCGTAACTGATGCAGGTTAAGCAGTCGGCGGGTGACGTGACAAGACGGGTGGTGGTCATGCTTTTATTTATCGCTTATTTATTTGCTTCCGCTCATTTATGTTGAGATATTATGACTGTGTCGTTTTGAACTTAGAATTGTGAATTATCTTTATGATTTGGAACTTAATGAATGCCAGTTTGTTTATGATTTATTATTCCTGCATGCTGTCTTTATTTGATACGTTTGCATTTTTGGTTAAAGGCTTTTGGTAAATTTGAGTAGCGCCCACTGAGTTTTTAATTAAATTAAAGTTTGCGAAAAATTTATTGTGATTTTTATTAAATAAATTCGATAAATCCTTTAAAATAAAGTGGGGCGTTACAGTTTGGTATCAAAGCCAGTATGCGTTTCTGTAAACTGGTTTATATGTGATTAAGTGTTTAGAAATCGTATCCGACCACTCGTCTTCGTCACGCCGCGCTGCTTAAAGGTATGTTTTATAAGCATCAATGAAAATACTTATATTGTGAAATTTTGTATTTTTACATAAGTAGCAATGAAACTACTTGTGATGTGAATGGACATATGGATATATATCATGTAATTATTTGGGGCTTAGGAAATCTATCCACCTTTGGTTTAATGTGAACTCTAGTGTTTGATGTTGAACTCTAGTGATATAGAGTTAAGTTCGGACTCTAGAGGTTCCTCGCTATGAGGTTCAGTATGTTGTTATCGAGATAAGTTATGCCCATAGCAGTTTCCCTTGCTATATAATTATATTCAATGTCTTCAAGTGAGGAGCCGGTCAATGAGAACCGAGAATCTATTCGCCCTCTTCGGACCTTTGTTAGGTTTCGAAATTATTAGATGAGTCGATGTTTTATAGGTTGTCAGTATCATGGAGGTTCATGACCTTTGTTCAATCTCTGGTGTGTTATGTGTTTGGTATCTCTTGTGTCTTAGTAAGGGTGAGTTCATGCTAACTCGAAGCATGGTTAGTCGGATAAGAGATAAGGATTATGTAATTTGTTGAGTTCCCCATTATGTGATATGATGAGATAAGTGTATTAGGTTGAGAGTCTCGTTTATATCATGATAGGTTTGGTCAGGTTCATGTGATGTATATGTGATCTTCGTTGATTGAGGTTGAATTTATGTATTAATGTGAATTGTTATATATTATCAAACCAAAAGATGTAATAATTCAAGTGAAAGCCATAAGACTTTATTTTTCTATCTTGTTTTAATAAGACCGAGTTGGACCTCGGACAATGTGTTTGATGATATTGATGTTTAAGTCTTAAAGTATTGATATCTAGGCTTGCTTAACGTGTAATTTACGTGATTCTGAAACCATCTTGTGGTACAAATATTTTAAGTTGTCAAAGGCATGAAAACTAAATTTTTTGAGCTTCATATAGGCTCTGTTTTTGTCGAACAAGATGATGTTTCTTGGACAAGTGTTCTTCATGAGATTTGTAGTGCTTTGAATGAGGTTTCTGTGAGTTTTGGAATTTTGTGATTTGGGGTTAAAATGAATTTGTTATGATTTTTCAAAGTTCGTCGAGCATGCTGTTTTGATAAATTCGGGCAGAAGGATTTGATTTTAGTTCATGGCTATTTATGATGATCTTAACATGCCTGAATGGAAATATGTTCTTCATGACAAATGTATTATATGATATAAGCTGCCCGTAGGAATTAGAATTATGTAATTTCAAATTTTGGTTGATTTTATATGATTTTTCTAATTTGGTGTTATGCCCAGAATTTTGAAGCAGTGACTGAGTGTATACATGAAATGTATGCTCTAAATTGATGCCCTTAACGTGATGATATGTAAACATTCTCTTCATGAAATTTGTAGTTTTCCTAGTGTAGTTTCTACAGGTTTTTGATTTATATGATTTGCAGTTCCAGTTGATTTAATATAATTTTTCGAAGTGGAATGTACATCCAATTTTTATGAAACCAGAATTTTGTTTAAGTGTTGAATGTGTGCTCTGTTTAGGTGACTTAAACGTGTTCTTTTGAAACAGTCTTCTTCATAAAATTTGTATATTTTCATGTGTAGATCATATAGGTTTTGAGTTTGTATAGATTGGAGTTATGTAGCTTGAATTGTTGCTATTTTACTAAGGTGCTGTATTTTCGAAAAATTGTTCTCCGGCTGTTTTTGCAAACTAAATGTTTTATATTCAAACTTGTTGATAATGTTATAATTTGCCAATGGGGTCTCAGATAAGTTGTAGAGAATTGAATTAGCTACCTTGGGGTTTTTTTTGAATTTCAATAATATCATATCTGTAGCTTCGATTATTGTGCATACACTGAGAACCTGTCAAGCTGCATATCTTTATTTATCCACTGCACCCATGTTTTGAATGTTTGCTGTATCATGTGCCTTTAACTGACTTTATCTGCCTAAGTGTTCTTCATGAAAGTGATAGAGGCATGAGTTAGGGATATTTTTCAAGTCGTTTCATCATGATATGATATGTAGACTGGAAACTATATGCATTTTAAATTCAACACGCATGCTGGAAAATTTGTGCTCGTTCATGTTTATGTTTTCCAAAATGAATTGTGAATTTTCAAAAATTAGCTTTTCGTCAACTTTCATGTTTATGTGCCCTATGTGACTTAATCTGATTGGTATTATGATGTTAGCTGGAAACACTTGCGAGGGAAGCTTTACGCTAGACCTCGAAGTGTGGAGGCTATAGTTGTATATGTGGTCGATCTCGTTTAGGACCGCCGGCACGATTAGCTACTTGAGTAAATGCTGTCGTGATGGTCGACATTATTAGTCGGAAGGGTCAAGCGAGCTAACCATTCTAATGTTCGGCGATGACCGCCGAGGTTAGAATTTTTCCCGGCAGTGATGCCAATGTTCGATTCCTATGGGAAATTGTAGCTCAACAGTAATGCCTAAACTGTTGTATTTTGAGAAGTACTGTAAGGAAACCTTTTTCCTATCTGAGTATCTAGGAATCTATGGACCCGGAAATAGATATTTCTGGTGTGTGTCTTAACTGAACGCCGAACCTGGATGGGTGTAGCCACGCGAAGTGGTGGTCGAGCCCGCACGCCCGTGCTGAGAGACGTGAGGCCAACTACAGTGGCCGACCGTTGACTCGCACGAGAGCTGCCGCCGCCATCACCGAACGCAGTAACTCCCCAGGCAGTGTGTACGGCCAAACCTTGATCCTGCAGCTGGTCCCTGAACAGGTGCATGCACACGTCCTGGCGCCCCGCTTATGCAGCGCCTGTGTGTGTGTCATCTCTCGGGTGACAGTGCCTTAAACTCCAAACCGAACCGTTGTATAAATCCCTATTCAACGACTCTTGATAGTGAGGCTTGTCGATTAGTTTACCTTTGTCTTATGCGAGATTCTCTCGAGATAGCGAGATTTAGGTCCCTCATCGTTTTCGGGCAGTGTCCCGAGTCTCGATTGGAGACTATGTATACTTCGTAGGGATCGAGACCTACGAAGAGTGAGAGAGTATTGGTGTTAGATCGTTAGTATGGGAATATCGAGCATCCCTAATCGTGAGACCGATTCTGCGATAGGAGATTGTTTTCGAGCGTCTAATCGATATTTCCTAAACCGCATTCGAGTTGTTGTTCGAGTCAGCAAGGGAAGAGTTGTTGACAACGGTATCAAACAGAGCCGTGTGTTCTGTAGGTATCGGTGTTGGGGATATTTTGTTATTGTGGATTGTTAGCCCATCTGTATGGGATTCCGTGGCGGCCTGTTTTATAAGGACGCACGGATCATGTAAGCGTAGTAATTGAGTTTTCTAGCGTGACCCGGCCACGAGATTGAAGCTCAATGCTACGAGTCAACCTTGTATGTTGATTTTGTTGGAGTATGCTATCGAGATACGTAAGGACCGGTTAGGGTCTTGTGTATTGATAGATGAGTAGAGTGTGAGAATTCCTTACCATGGGGAAGTACGCTGGTAACAATGGTTAACTAGCAACAACCCTAATGGTACGATGCGAGGTGACTGGTACAGATAGAGGTGGACTAGGCCGATGTTCTGGTTGCTGCCACGCGTACTCAGTCCTATTTTGATTCCTGACCAAGTCGATGATTTAGCCTGATGATTGACTCCACCACCGGAGCTCGCGAGGATGCATGACACGTCCTATGCCTCTTGATGGAGGAAACGTGTGCGTGATCTCGGAGTATATGTGAGATGCGACGAGCTGCGTGATAGGCAGAACCCTACCTGTATGGAGGTACCGGTGACCTATTGGATCAGAGGGTCCATTAGGATAAGGCTGGGAAGGGTACTCGTCAAGTCCAGTGGGAGGGTGGTCAAGGCTAGGCGACTTGGGAGAGGGAGACCGAAATTCGGAGGTAGCACCTGAATTTCATGTAGTGATGCTGTCTCCTCTTATTTCTCGTTAGAATCTCGTCGTAGTTTGTTGTTCGAATTCCGAGGACGGAATTCTTTGTAAGGTGGGTAGACTGTAGCGCCCCGTTCATTTATGGAATAATTGGGATTTTATTTAATATCATTGCCATTATTATTATTATTATTATTATTATTATTATTATTATTATTATTATTGTTATTATTATTATTGTTACTATTATTTTAGTTAAATGCCTAATTGTGAAATAAATGTTTAATGTGTATTATTATTATAATTAATGTGTGATATATATATGTTAAGTAATAGCCGAATTTTATTTTTAAAAAAAAAAATTGTCGAGCGAACCAAGCCATTTTATTTTGGCTAAATCGACCGAAAAATCGAGCCCGAGAACCCAGAATCGAGCCTTAGTATTTTTCAGGCCATAAGAGCTAAATATTCTGGCCTTTTTGTCCAAGTACTATCAGTCCATTTAAGCCCGTATATTCCCGGCCCACTTTATTGTACAATTGGGGCCCAAATAGCTTAAAGAGTTTTGGCCCGTTAAATTAAACGTGTGATTTTGAGCAGAAAAACCTAAGTCTCATCTGTCTCGTTTTTCTCTCTTGCTCTCGACCTAGCGACCGCAGCCATCGAGATCTGTTTTCCTCTCCCACCTCTCGCGATCTTGACCCTCACGCAAGAGCACAGAAAAGAAATTTTGTCGTCGTCTTCTTCTCCTCCCTCTCACTTTCAAAATTGATCGCCGCCATCATCACCCTCTCGTGATAATCTGTTCGACGGCATCATCACCTTCCCTTTCGCCTCTGTCCTGTACGTGAGACGCCTCCATCGTCGACGTGAAGCATGACCACCGGCGACCCCCTGTTCGAATTTTCCGGCGAGTTCGAGCCAGACGACGAAGCTTCCCTCTGTTCGTGATATTTCCGGCGAACCAGCAATCCCAACGCCGCAGCCGCTCTCAATCTCTTATCTCTCGCTGAAAACCATCGCCATCGATGCATCCTTCACGCGCCACCGTGACCAGCGGACTCCGCCGTCGCAGCCCTCATCCTCCGCAAGCAGAGCCATCCCCGACCCTGGCCACCATCTCGCGACGAGCTCTCTTCTCTCCGAGCCTGCGACTTCCGGTGAACCCTTCTCCGCGCAGCAGGCTGTTGCACCTGTTCAGGCCACCGGCGAGCGGCCCTTCTCCTCTACAGCGGCCCTCGGCCGAGGCCAGTTCTCTTTCCGGCGAGTTCGATCATCCTTCGAGCAGCAACTCCGGTGACCTTCCCGGTGAGCTCGTAACCCAGCAGCAGCGACGCACTTTCTCCTCCCGTGCGACGAGCTCTCCTCTTTCGCGAGACGAGTTTTCCGTCGAGCCCGTTCGAACCCTTCTCGCCCGATTCTCGAGAACGGTATCGAGTCCCGTCTTCCCGTTTATTTTACGTAATTATCGTTGTGTTATATGATGATATGTGAATTCGTATAAGTTATGCGATTATGTTTTCGATATATGTGTCCGATTAGAGAATATGTGAAAATCGTGAATTTATATGAAAGATATGATTTTATGTGTCGTTTATGTCGTTCGGGATCTCTTCAATTATGAAAAATTGAACGAGACCTCGAAAGTCGTGTAAGTCAGTGGATATTGGAACAAAGACGAGTCATTGGTCTTACGAGAAGGCCTCGGACGAGAAGTTTCATGTTAGGAATTAATTTACAAGTTGTCGAGTATATACGTTGCTGTTTTGGTGTTTGAATTTTTAAAAATCGCACACTGCTCGAAATGACTTGAAATTTTGAGGGATATGCTATCTGTTCATTGCCAGCCCTGTGTAAAAATTTCGTAATTTTTAGAGGCCTGTAGCTATATTTAATAATTAAGGTGAAATCTGATCAGAATGGTGTTAAATGCATAAAAACTTCATTCCTGAATGAAATGAGCTGAGATTCGAATATGTCATGCCTCTATGACTTTTATATGTTGTGTTAAATTGTTAAAATTTTTGGACTTGATTTGATGGGACTAATAATTTATTTATCGAATCTGCTGAAGCGTTGTTTGAATTTTCATAAATTGGTTACTTCATGAAAAATTCTGAAATTTTACTGAGAGGCCTATTTTACGTGTTGAATCATGTTTTTAAAAGATGGAAATTTTTGGAGTCCATTTTGATTCAGTTTTGATTTAAATTCGATAAACTGCTGATGCTCGTGTGAATTTTTAAAAATAGTAGCAGTCAACATTTAAGGCTGAGATTTTTACACATTGATATTAGCATGCTGTATGTTGTAGTGTTAAATTTGCAAGTCCCAATTCGCTCATTAAGTTCAAGTATGAATTGATGTTCCCATTTTGTTGATATCTTGTTCGAATTTTATAAAATAGTGTATTTCGAGTTGGAAGCTGAAAATTTGTGGTTATACATGTTTCTGGGAGATGTAATTTTGTGTAAAATTTCAGAGCTTAAGTCGTAGGGTAGCCTGACCATCTATTTTCATGTGATTAATGATTACTATTTTCGAAACACGATTTTGAAATGAAAAGTTGGGAATCGACTTGCTTTTCGTTTTGATGTGAGTTTGACTGGTCAATCCTTAGATGGATTTATGTGAGCTCCCTTATGTGGTTTGGTCGAGTTTAGTGCCGAGTCTTAGTGTTCCAACATCCACAGGACTTCACGAACTACTTAGTCGAAACAAGTTCGACTAGGTTTGTTTTGTGTTTTTCGTTTAAAGTCAAGATAGATGTTGATTGTAGCATCTTGACTCAATGTAGGTAATTGAGGAGTCCAGCC